>JAODAL010051119.1:0-26909 GCA_025379985.1 Phyllomedusa bahiana | reverse complement strand
TCCCCCCCCCCCCCTTTGGCGGGCCCCTCGGATTTCGGTGGATCCCTAGTTCGCGATTTGAAGGCCCATCGGGAGTGACAAGGGGCCTCTGCCTGTCTAAATCCATGGGGAAAGTACAGGAGCCTTCTCCATCTTTTTCCCCCGGGGATAAGGTCTTTTGTCATCCAGGTTCGTTCGCCCCTAAAATCCCATACAAGCTAGGCCCCCGCTTTTGGTCCGTTTGTGGTGTGAAAAGGATAACCCCGGTGTTTAAAAAGCTCATTTTACCTCCCTCGATGGGGACCCCAAACTTTTTTCCACGTTCCTGCTAAGCCCTTTCATGTAAATAGGTTTTTCCAGAGTGGCGCCCCCTTTCCTGAGGGATACCTCCCGCTTTTTCATGTGAAAGAAATTTTTCCCCCAAAGAAGATGATTGGGGGAAAGGGCTTCATTTTCTCATGACTGAAGGGGTTCGGGCCAGAGGAAAAAACGTGGGAACCTGAGGGACAACATTATGGACCGGACCTTTTATGGACTTCTGCAGAGATTCCTCCAGGCCAAAAAAGAGGGGAGGCCAAAGGGGGTGTGGTACTGTCACGGTTGCGCCCGAACTCGTTCCCGGGGCCCCCCCCTTCGCGCCTTTCCCCAACAGGCACCGCGGCCCGGGCCGCCCTCGCCGTTCGGGCACAAAAACACTTACCGACCTCCCCTTTGCCCCCGCGCCTGTTGCGTTGGTGCATGCGGCCCGGCTCTTGGGGGCGCGGGGGGGGCCGGCGTCCGGGTTTTTAAAGGGCCAGTGCGCCGGTAATTGGCCCGTGCCCGGCCGCTGACCTTATATTGCTCCACCCCCCGGAAGACATTGCCAACCCAATTTTGCCCATACCTTTTGGGGGGAAAACCCTTTCGTTTTCCGGTTCCCTTTTCCCCTTTGACCGTCCCCCGGCTTTCGTTCTCCCCACGAACCTTGCTGATGCCCTGACCTTCGGGGGCCCCGTCCCCGACTCTGTTTTCCCCTTCCGATTTTCTTACCCGCCCTGGCTACCCCCGAAAGCAAAGTCACCTAGGGGTAGCCCCTGGGGGAATCCCCCCGCTCCCAAGTCCTTTCCCCCCTTTGGGGGGCTGGGGTTTCTGGGGGGAAAACCCCGGGGACCCACTTAGATTTCCGCCCCCCTGTGGGTGGCCCCGAAACCCCCCGTTGGGGGTTGGGCCCAGTGGATCCATCCCTTAATTTCCGTTACAAAAGCCTTTTAAATTTAAAAAAAAGAAAAAATTTAAAATTTCGAAAAAATATTTGAAAATTTGCACACGGGGAAAAAAAACCTACTTTTTTTGGAGAGGTTTCTGTGTTTTCTGCCCGAAAACAAAAACTAAAACCTGTTTGGCCATAAGGGGCCAATCTTTTTTGGGGTTTTTTGGAAATAAAAAATGGAGAGGAAAGTTTGGTGGGTAAGAAAACCCCACCCCAAAACTGGGGAAAAAAAGGGTTTTGGGAAGGCTTTTTCCATGGGGGGTTTTGGTGGGTTTTTTTGCTGAAAGGAGGGGACTGTGCACTTCCCCCCAAAATTTGGTTTGGGGGGTCATGGGGAAAAAGGAAGATTTTTGGGGGGGGCCAAAAACCTTGAAAAGTTTAAAACAACCCCTCCAAGACTTTTCGGCCCCGAAATTTTAAGTTTGGGCGGAAGGAAAGGGGTTCCCCCCAAATTTGGGCCAATGAACTTTTAAAGCATTACTCCCTTAACCGGGGGTTGGGGAATTTGGGTTTAGGGAAAAACCCCCAAAAGGGGTTCAAGGGCGTTTGGATTTGGGCCAAATCACAAACCCAAACTGACCTCAATCCTTTTGGGGAAACGGGGTTTATGGGGAAGGGTTGAAAAAGGCGGGTTTGGAAACCCCAAGGGGCCCTTTGCAAACTTGGACTTTTTTTTAAAAATTACCAGTTTTTCCAGGAAGAAGGGGCCAAAAATTTCCCTTACCAACTTTTGTGAGAAAGGCTTGTGGAAGGAAAATCCAAAAAAAATTTTGGGCCCCAAGGGTCATACATTTTTTTAAGGGAAAATGCTTCCAAATTTCTAATGAAAAGTATGTAAACTTTTTGGTTTTTCCTAGTAAAAAATTTTTGGTAACCCTAATTGATTTAAAACTGGTAAGGTTTTTTCTGTTTTCCCAGGGTTCCCAGATAGTGGGGAAAAAATGTGTCTTTTTATACAGTTTTAATTTTAAAACTTCGGGGTTTTCAACTGAAATGTAAACTAAAAACCATTTGTTGAACGCAATACGGGTTTTACAATTAAATCAATGTAAATTCACCCCGGGATTGTTAGATAGGGTGGTTGGGATGTTTTTGTGTCCAAAAACGTACCCAAAATGTATCAAAAAAAAACGCGTTTGAACATCCCTTTATTTGGGCAGCTGCACTCTTTGCACAAATTTTCCCAGAATTTTTTTTGCAAAAGCCATGCGGGCCAAAACCACCGGGGGGAGGGTTTAAAAAGTGCTAGGGGGCCCTTTAAAAGTAGTTAAGGGGGCCAATGGGACGGTCCTGCACAGTGATTAAACAGCTGTGTCTCTTTTAAAAATTATCCCGGGAAAATGAGGGGGAAACCACCTATTTCGCTATTTTAAAAGGGTTTTTTTTGAAAAGGGGAAATTAGTCAAAATTTTGGGCCTTTGGGGTGGGAGGAAAAAGGAAAAAAAAAAATTTAATGCTTACCTTGCCCCCCACTTCTGCCAAATCTGGAGCTCTTCGTATCCCCTTTCTTCACTTCGGGGTTTTCCTCCCAAAAAAAATTTGAGAGGTTTCGCTGGGGCCCCAAAATTCCCCCCAAAAAACAACATTTTTGGGGGTTTTTTTTGTTCTGATGGTTTTTAATTTCTGAAATTCGACTGTGAACCCCCCTTTTGGGGAAGGGATGAATGTGAATAAGGACAATCCTTTTTCCCAATGATGGGGGATTTAAAACAGTGCTTATAAATTAATTTAAAAAAATGAAAATTTGGGAAAAAACCTGGAAGTGATTTTCTAGCCCCTTTTTGGTTTAAAATTTTCCCCCACCCGGGCCCCCCCTTTTCCCCAGAATGAGCAAAAACCCCAGTGTTTTACGGAATCTGTTTCCCAAATTTTTAGGGCATGCCCCCATTGCAGGGTTTTGGGGAGGGTTTTTTTCGGGGCATTTTGGGGTTTTTTTTGCGGGGCTGTTTTAAAAAAAAGGCCCCCAAAAATGAGCGGGAAGGGGGGTTCCCTATGGAAAACCCGTGGCGCAGCCCAAAAATTGCCGGGGTTTTCCCGCCGGAGGGTTTTTTCCCCCCACGGGCCGCCGCAAAGCATTGAGCATGCCATTTTTTCCCGGCCCCGGTTTTCGGAGGGGAACTTGGGGCATTTCAATGGGGGAAGGGGGGGCTTTTCTCCGTCTTGGGGGAGAAAAACCCTTTCCCCCCCGGCGCCTTTGGGGGCGGCCGAAAAAAACAGTGCAAATCCCGGTCGGCAAAATTTGGGGCCCGGGGATTTGTCACTTGTCGTTTAGAGGGGCCCCTTAAAAAGGTAATCAAAAAAGTTATTTTCCCTTTTAAAAAACTTTTTGCCTGCAGTTTGGTTTGTATTTCCTACTAAAAGGGGGTTTTCCTTTGGGATTAATCCAAAAGTGACAGTAGGGCGGGCCTTTCAAACCTGATTACAAAATTTGGTTTTTTTAAAAACTCTGCTTAATTTTTTTTAAAAAAAAAAAGGTTTGGGGTTATTGAGGGGGCTGGATTGAAACGGGGGAAAAAAGGGATTTTGAGAAAAAAAGCGGGATGTGTATTTTGACCCCACCTTAGTGCTGTCATCCTGCAAAACCGGGAGGTTTTGGGAATTAAATTTCTGAAAAAAGGGATAGCAAGGCTGCTTGGAGTTTGGGGGGCCCGTAATGTTAAAAACGTCTATTTGAAAAGGACTGTTTTCTGTTCCCCATAGAAACCCAAATTACACCCCTTTTTTTATTTTTTAATAAAACTGTCGGGGAAAAAATAAAAGTTGAGCTCTGATTGTTTTGTTTATGGAAAACAGACAATGTTTGCTGTTAGACAGTTTTCTTACGGGGGCCCCCTATATTTTTCTCCCCATTTTCTAGGTTTTTTGGTTTTTGGGCCCTTATAGTAACTTGGACTAACGGGGGATGGGTGACAATATCAACTAGGAAAAAAGTAAAGGGGGGTTTTAAAAATTTTTAAAGTCTTTTACTTTAAAGTAAAATGGGGAAAGGGAAAATTTTACAATTTTTAACCTTTTCATGAATTAAAAAAATTTTGCTCCTATATTTCTTTTTTATGGATGGAAATCCTTATGTGCCCCTGGTGTTTCCGGGAACAGTAGGTTTTTTTAGGGCAAAACTTCTCCAAATATTACTTCCCCCTGTGTGTTTTTATCATGTGACCCCCACACAGGGCAAGGGGCTTTGGGGAAACCCCGGGAACAGTTGTGTATGGAGGAGCAGAAAATTTTCCCAATTTTCATACCCCCAAACAGGGTCTTAATTGTTTACCCCCAAGGGACATTTTTTGCCTGGTATCCCGGTAAAAGTAGGGGTAAGGGGGGAGGAAAATTTTCCCCCTATTTTTTACCTCAGCAGTTGGGTTTTCATTGTGACCACCACACAGGACATGTGACCCTGGTTATCCAGGGGAAAGGTAAATGGGATGGAGGAGCAGAAAATTCTCCAAATATTTTCTAAACCTTTCCCCCGGGAAACGTTTTTATCTTTTGGGCCCCAACCCCCCAGGTAAAATGCCTTTGGATTTTCCCGGTTTAAAAAGTTTGGTTTGGGGAACAGAAAAATTTTCCCCGTATTAAAATACCCCCAGCAGCGTTCTTATCATGTGACCCCCCCAAACAGGTTTTGTGACCCTTGGTATCCCGGTAAAAAAGTAGGGGTATCGTGGAGCAAAAACTTTTTCCAAATATTACTTCCTCCGCAGTGTCTTATCATGTGACACCCCCACAGGGGTATTGGGCCCTTTGGGATCCAGGTAACAAAAGTGTATGGGGAGCGAACTTTTCCCGGGTTTTTCTACCTCCAGAGGGGGTCTTATATTTGATCACCAATCAAAAATATCAAAAGGCCCCAAAACTTTCTTTGTTGCCCTTTTGCAAACCCAAAAAGCGGGTCCCCTTTTATTTCCAATAGTGCTCTGAAAAAAAAGAAAATGGAAAAATCCCATTCGGGTTTCTATTTGGGGAACAAAGAATAGTCTTAGAAACCCGGACAGTTTTTCATTAAAATGTTCCCCCCTAATGAATTCATTTTAAAATGAATAAGGTGAATAAAAATTTTTTTTTGTAATGGTTTTTTTAAATTTAAAACATTTTAAAAAAAAAAAGACCCCGACAACCCTTTTTAATAATGATTTTTCATTCATTTTTTTCACCCAAAAAGGTTTCTTGGGTTTCCCGGGTTTCTAAAATTTTAAGCCCCAAATATACTCCATACAGTTTTCTATGGCAGCCATTATATGGGCAAGAACCCTGGGGGGGTAAATGTCCCAGGTAAGGGGGCCCATTGGAATTTGGGATTTAAAAAAAGGGACAGGAGCGAATTTAGAAAAATGTATATTAGATAATTGTATGATTTCCTATGAGAAACATTATATTGCATTTTTTTAGGGGGGGGCAAACCCCCTTTTAATTTTTTACTGCTGTTTCCCGGGTGCTGTTTCATTCAAGGGGGGGGGGGGGGTTGTTTCCCTAATTTGAAAATTGTTTTAAAAAAAGTACAAAGGTGAGAAATTGGGCTAACAAAACTGGCCCCAAAAGGGGGGAGAGAAACTGCCCCCAAGGGGCTTTTCACTCTACAGTGGAGGAGGAAAGGGGAAAAGTGGTGAGGGTAGCATGTTTTTGGGGTAGCAAGTGGCAAAAGGGTTATTATAGGTTTAGTCAATCTGGAAAAAGATGGATTTTTTAGGCCGCCCTTTTAAAACTTTTGGGAAAAAATTCAGGAGAGTCTGATGTGTTGGGGCAGGAGTCCCGAGAATGGGGAAGCCCCGAGAGAAATCTTGGAGACGGTTGTGTGAGGAGCTGATAAGAGGAGAGCAGAGGAGAAGGTCCTGTGAGGAGCGGAGGTTGCGTGAGGGGAGGTATCTGGAGATTAAGGCAGATATGTATGGAGGGGAGAAGTTATGGAGAGCCTTGTAGGTCATGGTTAGTAACTTGACATTTGCTGGGCAGTGGGAAGCCAGTGAAGGGAAAGGCATTGGAGTAGCAAGGGGAGAGGTGAATCAGACGGGCAGCAGAATTGAGGACAGAATGAAGGGGAGCGAGAGTGCTAGACGGGAGGACGCAGAGAAGAATGTTGCAGTAGTGTATGCGGGAGATGATGAGGGTGCGGACAAGCACTTTAATAATTAAGTGCTTTTGGATCTCTAATCCAGTTGCATTAAGGACCTGGGGCACAGAGATCCACTCTACTGTGCCCAAAGGATTCTGCAGCTTTCCCTCCATTACCTTCTGCTTTTACACCCAGACCTCATCTACGCATCCTCCTATACAGTATTTTGGGGGCAGTGCACACAGTGCTATGTGGAATACAGGATGCCAGCACAGTATCGGCACACATGGGATAACATTGTGAGTGATCCCAAGGCAAGGTCAGAGAAAGACATGGGCGATCTGAGCGCCATCCATAGCTAATAGTCACCTGCACTGTACTATCCACTCGTAGATAACATGAATATATACACTGGAATATAGATACATGGGTAATAACAGAGTACAGTACAGCTCAGCGCCACCAGCTCACGTGACATGACCTGATCGGTCAGGTGACAACTCGCGCGCTCCCTTCTGGTGCGCCTGCGCAGCGCTTCCTCCCTGTCACGTCTCGGATGCTGGAGTCAGGAATTTAACGCAGCTGCGCGGTGACGTAAGCACTGCGGAAAGGAGCGGGTGGGAGGAGGTTCGGCCATCTTCCTCTCTGCTCACAAGCTCTGGGATTGAGAGCAGGTAACCGGGCAATGACAGCCCCCATTTCTTCTGGTGTAACTGAGGCCATTACTGGCGCTGGGGTCTGTGCTGGGGGCGGTGTGGGCCGGTACACGGTGCCGGGGGTGGCGCTTCCGCCGAGTAGTGCGGCTCCGTATTTTGTCATCCCGAGGACGGTGCTCTGTCAGGGCTGTGCTGCCGCTTGCGGGGTGTGCTGGCAGCGGCTAGTGGGGGGCGGCGGGCGCGGCTGTCAGATTCCGGGTGTGGCCGGGCCGCTCTTGTGCTGCCATCATTCATCCATGACTGGCCGGCTCCTCCTTGTGATGGAGGCAGCGCCCGGCGCCATAGATTACAAGGGGGCGCTACTGCTGTCTGTCCGGGAGATTCCTCAGTACCTGAGCTGTCGTGTAATGGACGGAGCAGGATGATTGTCAGTGCATTCCCTGCTTCCATAGGACTGTGCTGTGCAGTAAGGCGTTTGAATGGGCATCTGTCAGTGAGGATGTAGAATGCTGTGCATCCCCAGGGCACCTCTGAGGCGCTGCTGTATAGATGGTGTCAGAGTTCCTGGAGGTCACATCTGCTGAAGAGCTATAGGTTGTGTTCACACACAACAGATTTCATGTACGAATTTGTGACTGATAAATAGTTGTTCATTTGTATGGGGCACCGAGCTATCCCATCTAGATGAGTGCAACTGCGACAGGTGGAAACCTCTGCGGAACTGAAGGCGAGGGGGCCCTCCAGATGGCGGCGGCCTCCTCTGCCGGACTGGAGGCATGGGGGGGACCCAGGGTGGTGGCGGCGGCCTCTGCTGCCGGACTGGAGGCATGGGGGGGGACCCCAGGGTTTGGTGGCGGCGGCCTCTGGGGCCGGATGGAGGCATGGGGGGGGGGGGGACCCCAGGGTGGTGGCGGCGGCCTCTGCTGCCGGACTGGAGGCATGGGGGGGGGGGGGACCCCAGGGGGGGGGCGGCGTTCTTGCTGCCCGGACTGGAGGCATTGGGGGGGGGGGGACCCCAGGGTGGTGGCGGCGGCCTCTTCTGCTGGACTGGAGGCATGGGGGGGGGGACCCCAGGGTGGTGGCGGCGGCCTCTTCTGCTGGACGGGAGGCATGGGGGGGGGGGGACCCCAGGGTGGTGGCGGCGGCCTCCTCTGCCGGACTGGAGGGGACTTCAAACTTTTTTGACACAAGCTTTGAACTGATGTTTAGCGCGGATTGAGGAGAGAAAGATACAGATCCATTCAGTGTAGATAGATACAGCTCTACATGGTCTGGAAAAGAAACTGACTGAAAACAGGGTAAAATCAGTTGGGTTTTCTGTTCAAATGCTGATTTAAAACCCTCCCGTACTTTGTCCTTTGCCGTGTGGGCGCAGTCTCAGGCTTTGTCTACACAGCAAATGTAAAATACTGTCAGATTCTGTTCTAGTATTTTACAACCAGGTTTTTTTTTGGCCCGGACTTTGTGTTTGTTTTCCAGATTTTGGCCGTCCCATTAACATTGAACTGTACTATAATCTGTCGTTTTCAAGTGAAATACGATGGATTGTAGAACCTTAGAAAATCCGTGCTGTGTAGACTACAGCTTGGATTTTCTATTAAGATCTGTGGGGACTGGTTTAAAGTCGAATTTTTGTGGGCTGTAAATATAGAAATCCACCTGTAAACCAGTGTCATGTAGACAAAGCTTTAGGGTATGTTCACACTGCGTTTTTCAATCCGAAAAACATGCGTAAAACGGAACCAAAGATGCACCCAAAGTGTGCTGCGTGTTTGGATGCGTTTTCTGTGCAGCAGAAAAGCACCCTATAGTTTTAAATAGGGCGTCTGCTGCGTCAAACGCATCAAGGATTGACGTCAATTCTATGAACTGATCAGAAAGACGCATGTAAAATGTGTATAGTCTGAACGCTGACGTGTGTTTACATTGAAAGCAATCACACTGCGCATTGTTAGATGCGTGTTTAGGTTTGATATATGGATCCAAATGTGCATCTAGAAAACACTGTGTGAACATCCCAGAAGGTGGGGGAGATTCCCTCTTCCAGTGAACGCTCCTGACTTCCTGGAAGATTAGTCATTGAAATTTTAATGGATCTTTAATAAAGCTGTTATTTTTATACTATTTTCAACATTTTGGGCATATCTTCAAGTTGCTGGATTTTCCACAAAAAATTATTAGTCATCCCCATATTTTGGAAGTGCTTGACCTCAGCAGTCACTGATTGTGTTTTCCTGTTTAATGCAGTACTTTGAGAGAAAAAAAAGGTAACCAAGAAATGCTGTGTAGACACATCCTTGCTTAAACATATCTGATCTAAGTTAGTACCTGTTATATAAGTTTATTAGTATTAGATATACTAATAGCTTATAAATATTTTATGAATACAGACAGCAGAAAAGGAGCACCTGTGCCTATAGTCACAACATCAATGTATAATCTATTGGATTAATAGCTTAGAAGTCCATAGCTCACAGGGAAAGAGCAAAACCTATATATGTATAATACATAGATGGACTGAAACATTGACCATACCCAAGTATAAACGACTCAGACGGGTGTTCACCATCTCAACGTGCGTTTCACTGAATGCGTCCATCTATGTATTAAATATGTAGGTTTTGCTCTTTCCCTGTGAGCTATGGAATTCTTAGCTACTAATCCAATATATTACATAGTAGGGTTGAAAGAAGAGGTGTGTCCATCAAGTTCAACCAAGGGTGGGGAAAATGAGGACGAAGGGAGAGACATGGACATTAAGCCCAGCCTCACCACTGGTTAATGCCCTGGAACCCACAAGGCAAGAACCAATCCACTCCAGTGGAGACCCTATCTTTGAACCCAGAGCCTCCACCAGCCAGATCCAGAATTTTACCTAGCTAGTACGCATTAATATTCTTTAGTTCCAGGTAGGTATCTAAGCCTTTCTTGAAACTCTCTACAGTTCCTGCTGTGACCAGCTCCTCAGGCAGGCTATTCCACAGATTCACAATTCTTACAGTGAAGAACGCTCTTCTCCTCTGGAGATTGAATCCTTTTTTCTCTAGTCGAAGGGAATGTCCCCTTGTCTTTTGAGGGGGCTTCACTTGAAATTTTTCTCCATACTTTTTTTAGGGACCATTTATATAAATTAATCATGTCCCCCGAAGCCGTCTTTTCTCAAGACTAAACAAGTTCAATTCTACTAACCTCTCCTCATAACTAAGAGGCTCCATTCCCCTCATAAGTTTGGTTGCTCGTCTCTGTTCTCTCTCTAGCGCCATTACATCTCTTCTATCAACTGGGGCCCAGAACTGAACAGCATATTCTAAGTTCGGATGCACCAATGCTTTGTACAGCGGCAGAATTGCATCCTTGTCCCGCGAGTCCATGCCTCTTTTAATACACGCCATTATCTTACTTGCCTAGTGGCAGATGATTGACATTGCATGCTGTTCTGTAGTCTATGATCTACAAGAACGCCCAGTCTTTCTCAACAAGCGATTCTCAAGTTTTTCTCCCTAGGACATATGATGCCTGTAGATTATTTCTCCCAGATGCAGAACCTTACATTTTTCCACATTGAACCCCATTTGCCAAGTGGATGCCCAAGCACTCAGTGTGTCCAGATCTGCTTGCAATTTATGAGCATCTTCCATAGATTGTACTACCCTGCATAGCTTGGTGTCATCTGCAAAAATCGAAACCGTGCTATTGATCCCTTCCACTATATCGTTAATAAATACATTAAATAGGAGGACCAATACTGAGCCCTGCGGCACACCACTCACAACCAGGGACCACTCAGAGTAGGAGTCATTTACCACCACTCTCTGAGTACGATCCAACAGCCAGTTTTTGATCCAATTACACAATGGGCGTTCAGAGTATAACCAGCAGCCTTCTCGTCTGTACTCGGTACTCCCTTGGATTTTATTGATAGAGTCCTGACCACCTCTTTGTCAAAAACAGTGAGGTTTTAGAGCCCTTTCCCTAGAATGGTATGGATCCCACCACTGTGACCTGCTTATCTTCTGGATATGTCATCAATGTCTCTGGTGGGAATAGCCTTTTAATGTCTTCTGATACAATGCGCTAATGAATGAGATTACCACACTGGTGAAAAATCTGCAGAGGGTCAGAAGCATGGTGCAATTATTTATTAACTATAGTAATCATATGTCAGGACTACAGACAGGTTGACAGTGTGGAGCAGCATTGTCCTCTATTATAACAATATTCTTATTCCAATTAAAGAAAATCAGATGTTTCATTTACATCAGTAATGAAGCTCATGCCTTTTGTGTATGTATGTATATATATATATGTGTGTGTGTATATATATATGTATATATATTTTATAATTTTATTTTTTTTTACATACATACACCCAACAAGACCAGAGAGGTCCAAAAAAGAAAGGGGGTCGGGGAGTATGAAAATATATATATTTTTTGTGAACCACCCTTACCTCAATAATATAGAATTCTTTTGGACTGGGGTTTAAAGAAACATTATGGGTGATATGTATGTATCAGTACCGCGCCGAAGACACTTTTTAATGCACCAAAGATTAGGGGCGTTCTGGGGGCGTCGCGCCACATTCATAGAATGAGACACATTTATGATTCCTTGATGCCAAATCTATGCACAGAACAGTTAGAACAGCCAGACCAAGTTAAGGTCATGGACGAGGTTTTGGACAAGGTTTTCGGTGCGTTTCCTCGCCCAAAACCTTGCCTGAAACACGCTTTTTCGAATAGGTTTTAGAGGCATTTCTCTGCGAGGTTTTGGACAAGGTTTTCACCCATACAAATTAATAGCCAGGACAAAAAAGAAGCGTGTAAAAACCTCATCGTGTGTAAACTACAACGAGGTTTTACGTAGGAATCAATTAAATGAACTGGGGGCGTTTTGGGCAAGGAAATGCTCTGAACACCTCGTCCAAATAAGCTGAACATGCCCTAAAGGTGGTCTGCCTGAACCAGAGTTATCGTATTGGCACTAGACTGCGCCTGTATGTATGACCTGCAGAAGAACAGGGTCATACTTTCTACTCTGCCTCAAAACTACTTAGAACTGTTGCAATCTAGTTTTGAACTGCCATCTACGACCCTTTTTTCATACTTACAGATTAAACACTATATGCACTCGGTATTGGGTTCTGATAGTTTCGAAATCCTCTGCCTTTGAACAGCTCTGTAGGTTAGGGACATCGACAAGGGGGTTGATATCGACAATATATCAGATCCTGATCTCACCAGTTCAAGAGTCTTTGATACGACACTCATGTATGTCAAAGTGGGAAGAGTTTTTGGGATCACCACTGTCGATGGAGGACTGGCAGAATGTTTGGCGGCAGGCAGCCCGATCATCTATCTCTATACAGAACAAAGAAAATCAATTTAAGTTACTGATGTATTGGTACCATACGCCGTCCTTACTTCATAGATTAAATCCGTCAATCCCAGATGTATGTTAGAGGTGTGGGGAACCAGGGGCAGACATTCCACATATATTTTGGGTATGTAAGTTGGTGACCCCCTTTTGGAAAAAGGTTCAAGCATTAACCTTTGAGGTCATCCATGTGTGGGTCCCCCTTTCCACTCGGACTTACCTCCTGAATGTCCCACTCCCCTCCTTGGGACGTAATTTAAGTAGGCGCTTTTTTTATACATAGTAACGGCAGCAAAGTGCTTGATTGCCAAATATTGGAAGCAGACCTCGCCTCTGTCTAGGGAGGCCTTGTGCTCGTGAATCAGGGATATGGAATATCTCACGGCCTTACGGAACGATGAGTTGGAGACCTTTGATGCCATTTGGAGACCCTGGGAGCTCTATAGAGTTCCCAGGTTCGATTTAAAATATTAGGGCAGAATTCTGCCACTGCTGGTTTCGTTTATTTTACGGACGGTTCTTCCTTGTTTTCTTGTCTACGTCTCCCCAGTAAAAGTCAAAAAAGTATAGCAGGGGTGTAAAAACTCTTTTCACGGGGGCCCACATCGCCTCCGGCGTACCTTAAAGGGCCGACAAAAAATTTTGAACTACTTGGGTAGAAAAAGTGGCTATAAACCCCCCGGTAGAAAAAAGTTATTCTGCCCATGTAGGTAATAGGTTTTTTTTTGGCCCCCTGTAGCCAGTAGAAATATCCCTCTGAGCCGGGTTTACCCCCAATATAAAAAGGGGGAGATGCCCACAAAACCCCCCCAGTCCCCTTTTCCCAGATGCCCCATATATCCCCCAGAAAGGCCAGGCAGATGCCCCAGAAACCCCCCCCCAGTAGTCAGGCAAAATGCCCCCAAATTTGTTTTAAAAAATTTAAAAAAACCGCTACTTACCTCGTTTTTCCGTGCACGCGGTGGGCCCGCTTTGGGGCTGTGTCCGGTTAAGCAGCGTGAAGGGGGTTTTTCCCAACGCAGCAACGCCCTCACACAACCCCCCAAAAAATCCCCTTTGGGCGGCAGAGGCTGCCGGCGGGGGAGACCCGCGTCACGGGGGGCGGGGGAGTAAAGGGGCCCGCATACCCCCCTGCACGCCCTATGTCAGTATTTTTAATTTTGCCTATGGAAAAAAGTAAACTTATCATTCCCTCAAATCTATTAAACACAAAAAACGTAACTTTTATTATATCAAACCCTTTTAAAACCTTTACACACTATTTAAAAAACCTGATCCCCTACCTCATCTTTAAACCCTTTTTTTTGCTTCTGAAAGGGGGAAAATAACTCCCTTTTTTTCATCAAGTCTGGGGGGAACCCCCCTATTAAAAAGGGGACCCTTAAAACCCTATAGCAAAAGTACTAGTTCAGTAAGGGATCCCTAGCCAACTATTGGGCTTCGTCCCAAATTCTCTTTGACACAGAAAAAAAAGGGCCCCCCTTGTGAAAACCCCTCAGCGGGTGACACTTGTAGACAGAGGTGAGGTTCACAATTTAAAAGGTCAATCTGACCTCCCCGACATGTTTTGCCACTAACCGGGTTTATCAAGCTTAGAGGTTTCCCTCTGGTGTTGTACGCCCGGGGGGGAAATTTACATGTCAATTGTTAGCAAGGGTTACAAGCCCCCTTTTACGATGCATGCCTATGGGGCCAGCACCCCCATGCTCTGGAATTACGCGCTGAATAGCGTGTGGTTCCAAAACACCCGCTGTATTGCGGCACATACAGTACGTGCCCCAGTACGCCGTGTGACCATACCCTAAAAGGGAAAAACCCCATAATTTTGGATCAGGTAAACCCGCAGGTTTTTAAAATTGCTTTTCTTTCCGGGCAGCATAAAAAGCCAAAAAGGGTTTAGTTTTTAAAAACCGATTATTCCCCCGTATGTTTTTAAAGGGTTTAATTTTTAGGGCTGGGAACGGTGCCCATTTTGCCCGAGTCCGAGTCGTCATAAAAGGGGCCCACTCCCAAAAAAATTTAATTTAAATTGGTCCAGTTAGTTTGATGCAAAGAGAAGAAAGGGAAATTTATTTCCCGGCCCGTGCTCCTGTTCCCATATTTCAGGGTTTTTTCATAAAGAGGAGTGTAGTTGGGGTGGGCATGGAGCAAGGCAAAAGGCGCTTGCCCCAGGGGAAAACATTCCTTTTCTCCCAGGGCAAAAAAAGATTTTTAGCAAAAAAAAATTTTTCAAAATTTCTTTTAAAAAAATTTTAAAAGTTCAACCAATTATTTTCAAAACTGACTTTTTGTGAGGGGAATTTCCTTTATTTCCCCGACAATTTTTTAGGTGTTGGCCCCTGTTGGGGGCAACAAAAATTTTTGGCCCCCCCCAACCCAAAAGTTAGTGTTAAAAGAGGCCGGGGTTTTTACCAAAATAAATTTAAAATCCTAAGATGTATGGCCCGGATCTGATGGGGGCTTCCAATATTTTTTAGAAAACAAATTTAGAGTTTCCCCAAAAATTTTTTTTCCGCCCGTTTTTTTTGCCAAAAAATTTAAATTAAATTTTTTTTAAAGTATTCCAAAAAATTAAATTTTAACCCGGAAAAAAGGCAAAAGGGGGGAAAATGTTTTGAATTTTTTTATTTTAAAAGGGCTTTCCCCAAACTCACCCCCACTACAGCTTTGTACATGGGGGCCAAATGTCAATTTTTTTAAAACAGTCATCTTACCCAAACTTATACATAAAAGAGACCTGCGGGATTTTTCATCTTCTTTTTCTGCGATTCTTTCCTGTAAATTTCATTGTTTGTTTTGGGTCCAAAAATCAAAAAGTTAATTTTTTTTTTTTTGTTTTGTAAATTTGGGGAAAACCCCTTTTTTTCAATACGCCTGAATCCTTCGGGTCTGGAAACAGATTTAAAATATCTTGACCCAAAATCTGAGCCCCGGTCTCTTCTACACATTTTCCCCAAAGTTGGTGCGGCTGGACTTTGGGTACAAAACAGCTTTTTTTTTTAAACTCTCCCCACAGGTTTTCAAAAGATCAAAAAAATTTTTACCCCTTTTTTTTGTCAGTGTCTGTTCTACCCTAAAAAAAGCTTGATTATTTTATATTTGGTGAAAAAAGCCTGAAAGTTACCATTTTAAAAAAAAGTAAGGTTTAAAAAAATTAAAAAATGGCCCCCGTTTGCGGGATTTGGGGGGTTTTGGGGGAAATTTAGGATTTGGGGCTTTTGGGTTGGCCCCCAAGCCCCGGTTTATTTTCAGTTTATCTGGCAAATCGATTTGTTCCAGACATCATGGTGCTGGGGTGATGCCCCCTTCTATGGGGCCCTTTAAGTAGAGCCCGCTCTTTAAGACCTGACCTCTCCAAGCATTAAATAGGCTGTTCCTATGTTTGGCGGTAGCATCTTGGCACTGGAGGTTTATAGAAACTGGACCCCTGGTGGAATTGCACTTAATAAAAATGTAACCCCTATTATTCACGTGTTCTGTTTTTGTTGCAACTGGACTTATTTAAAATGCAACAAAAAAATTGTTTGTCTGTATTAACTCAAACTTGGAAAACTCAGGTGAAATCCTTATTTAAAAATAGTTTTTTCTTTTTATATGCACCAAAACCGCACAAGATTAAACCCCCCTTTTTAAAAACTGGGCGTTTTGAAATGGCTGGATTTGTGATTTTTATTTTTTATTTATTAAAAAAAAACCCTACAATGAAGAGTTGCACATTTGCGCACTACTTTGCTCTCAACTTTGGCACATAATTGACCAGCACGCTTTCAGAGTGAGGCTAAGTTCACACGGCATAATTGTGGGGCGTAATCACGTCCCGCAATTACACCGTGTGCGCGGGGGCAGGGCGGGAGCCCACCAGCCCCATAGACATGCAATACTCGCGGCACGTATACGCCGTGAATAAATGACATGTCATTTTCTCACTGGGGTCAATGTGCAGAGGAACCCCTAACCATATCTCAAGAGAATGTGGATTACCGTAATGACTGGGGCGCATTTTTTTCCCCGATTTAGCGCAGTACACCGCAAAATAGCCCAATTTTTAAGCCGGGGAATTTGCCCACTCTGAAAGGGGGCTGGTCAAAAATGTGCAAAATTGAGAGCAAAAAGTGCGCAAAAGTGCAACTCTTCATTGTAGGTTTTTTTTATAAAAAAAAAAAAAAAAAACCAAATCCAGCAATTTCAAATGCACCAGGTTTATAAGGCTGGGTTAATACTTGTGCGGTTTTGGTGCATATAAAAAGAAAAAACTATTTTTAAATAAGGATTTCACCTGGGTTTTCCAAGTTTGAGTTAATACATACAAAGGGGACACTTTGCAAGCATTAATTTGTGCAGTACTGCTAAAATCACACACAAACTGAATAATTTGGGATAAAATGCAGCAAAGATATAATGGGGTTTATGGTAGAACTGTAGGGTTTTATTTTAACGTCTTTATATACTAGTGCATCTCAAATAATTAGCATAACATTGCAAATTTAAGGGGTTGTCCAGGACTATCTTTCTGTTATAGGGCTCACAAATGTATTAAACCATGTAATTCATACTGTAATGACTCTATACAATATATGGGTTTCTCTATTTGACTTGCATTATTGATATCAATGATCTTTTCAGTGATATTCTCATTTTTTTGAGATGCACTAGTAGCTTCCCATCCATTCTCTGTTCATGTGAACCCATGTCGATGTCCTATGGTTCTTTTCGCACTTCTGAGGGTTGATCTGTGATGTCGTTTTAATTTCTCTTTGCTTATCATGGCTCCCAGCTTTCTTGTGGACATATATCTTGGTGAACAGATGGAAGCAACAAGAACGGTTTTGTGCTGTGGTACCCAGGGAAAGGGAACGCCTTTTGGCATATACTGGTATAAATTGCCCTGTGAAGACGTAATGTACAATATATGACCAGAGCTGAAAACACCGATTCAACCATCAGTCTTCTTTCCCTAGTTAGAGGCCAGGCTAATGACCTCAGATGTGATTTGTACTATTGTAAATGACATAGCATTCATACAGTATAACCTACATTAGCCAACCATCCCCCATGCCACCACCCGTGTCTAGAATTCCACAGGCTGCAGTCATTTTCATCTGGAAGGATTTAAAGGTTTTAATAATTTTATTTTTTTTCCTCTCCTGTATTTGGTGTGCACTACAGCTGTAAGCCCCCTGCACATGTAACCGTGTAATATGATCTATCAGCATGCATGGTTTAGTAGGCTCAGCAGTTTCCATAGAACACAGTTTCCTCTGGATTCTGCAGTTTCCCTTGAATTTCATGTGAGGCTCCTTGCCGCTTCCTTCCTCTTGATACTAGCAGGGAGTGCTGACTGTTCATTGTTCCAGATCTTGGAAGAGACTGGACAACACAGCTTGTAGGAAGCCGCCTTCTGTGCCAGCTCATCTCTTCCAACCCTTATTCCTGACATTCCGGGTGTGTTATGTTCTTAGGACAGAAAACCGGTCTAAAAGAATGGCTCTTATGCAATAACAAGGCCACTGGTCTTTCATGTAGTTGTTGATCTCTGAAATGTGTATAGGGTTTGATTTTAACATAATCAAGTTGAATTCTTCCTGACACAACTTCAATTCGATTTTTTTTTTTCCCCTCATTGTGTCGCTTATATTGCTGTTGATTTAAAGGGGTTTTCTCACTATGCAGTTTCACAGTCATAGCCAGCTTTTCTTTCACTTTGCTTTCCTCAGGCTGTGGGTAGTTCTGTAACTATATAGTATTTAGCCTCTCTCATTTAACTAGCTAAGACATAACAAAGAGCAGATGTAATCCGTAAGTAAACAAAGCTGCAAAGGCTTATCCATACAACAGCTAATCTTGTTAGAGCTAATTAGATTTTCTCCAGTGCTCAGTCCATTGGGTGATATCACTCTGCAGGTTACCATAGAAACCTAAATGCACGCAATAGCACATAAAAATGCTCTCATCTTTTAAGTAAAAATCTATTGACCAATGTATTTAGAAAGTCTTCATTTAACTATCCCTTCATGTTGAAAGCTAATCTTTGTAGTGAGAAAATTCCTTTAACTTTATTTCTGCTCTCTTGGGTATGTTATGTCTGAACTGACAATAATTCCAAAAGGGAAATGATGGTGCATGGGTAGTAGGGGGCATCTGTGAACTGAGCTGATGGGTATGTCGAGGTCTAAAGTTTCTTTGACCACATCTTGCTGTGTACGGACCGCCAAAACATCTGCAGACGGAAGTAGCTGTGGTTGAAAGTCAAAGCCTAATGTGAGGGCCAGAAGAGCATTTTTTTTTTTCAAATTGTATCCCAAAAAAGCCCCATAAAACCAAATCCCTAAGACTTGCTACAGAGGTGATTGCTTGTATCAGTGGTGATCTCCATGTCAGAGCTGCAAAAGCCAGTCGTTCGTTGGCAAAGCATCAAATAGTGTGTCCTGTGGTGCAGAAACCTGACCTGGTCACAGAAGGCATGTAACACGTGTCTGGAGATGACTGGATAAGGGCTGCAATGTTGACTGCCTGAAAACCACTGTCCAGCATGGTGGGGGCTTTCTAAATGATTTGGGGAGCGATATCATGGCAATCCGGGTCTAAGGGTATGTTCACACGGCTTATTTAGACAAGGTTTTCCGAGCGTTTCCACTCCCAAAACCTCGCCTGAAACACGTTTCTTCAGAAGAGGTTTTAGAGGCGAGGGTTTTCATCCATACAAATTAATAGGACAAAAACCGCTCCAAAATCATGCCTAAAACACTCTTCAAGAATTGACATGACACTACTTTTTCAGCGCTTCCACAGAAGCGTGCAAAAACCTCATCGTGTGTGAACTACAGCGAGGTTTTACATAGGAATCAATGAAATGAACTGGGGGGGTTTTGGGCGGGGAAACGCTCCGAAAACCACGTCAAAATATGCTGTGTGAACATGGCCTAATTGTTGTCCCTTGAAGGTAAAGTAACAGAATATTCTAAGTGACCAACTCCATCCCATGGTCCAGACTTTGTTTCTAGATGGGGATGACTATGCTCCTATCCACACTGCCCAATTAACTGGTGCATGAATAGAAGTTAAGCATCTACCCTGGCCAGCCCATTCACTGGAATTATTGAGCCCGTGTGGAGCATTCTTGAGAGCAAGATTAGGGCTAGATTTACACCGCCTCTTTCTGCCAAGAAAATATCATCTATGATATTAAATGCCGTGTGGAAAAATCTTAACATAAATGCAGTTCCTGGTTTGTTAGTCTAAATATTTCAGCTGTATGATTTGCAAATAGTGGCCTTCTCCTTTTTAATAAAAAGTCGTATTGATTTCGGTATTTTTGTCCAACCCCTGTATTTGTATCTGTATAGAGAAGAAATGTTAAAGGGGTTTCCCAGCTAGCTGTTATAGAGCCCGCTTTTTACAGCCAGCTTTAGGTTCCCACTTCAGGCTCTGGACAGTTCTGCAGCTTTGATTGTTATTTTTAGCTTTGCTATTCCAAGACATTGGTAATGGAGGGGTTACAACATCAGGACACAAGGCTGCAAAGGCTCTAAAGCAGGCATCCTCAAACTGCGGCCCTCCAGCTGTTGGGAAACTACAACTCCCATCATGCATTTATATAATCTATAACAGTGGGAATGATGGGAGTTGCTGTTTGCTAACAGCTGGAGGGCAGCAGTTTGAGGATGCCTGCTCTAAAGTGTTAGTTTTGTCAGTAAGGAAGGTAAGCTCTTGTGCTGCTAATAAGACACAATAGGGAGTGACATTACCATCCTGGCCACTGCTAGAGCAGCAAGAGATGTGATTGGTAACTAAAAAAAACTTGTGCACACCTGTTAAAAGCTAATCAATGTGGTGAGAATGCCCCTTGAACCGGAGTTGAATGTAGGGGATCTCTAAAGATCAATTTATTATGGTAATCTAATCTACTGTTTATTTGTTGCCCTCCCCCCACCCTCCCGGTTTTGACACAGATCTGTTATAATCATGGGAAGAGGAGACTGAAGCAAATCCACCATGATCGGAGGGCTGTTCATCTATAATCACAAGGGAGAGGTCCTCATCTCCCGGGTGTACAGAGATGACATTGGGTAAGCAGTAATTTTTTGTGTGTGCCTTTTTCCCACAGGTGTTAGTTTACTTTACAAACCACCAAGTTAAAGGGTTTGTTTCACCTATACAACCCCTTTCTAAATTGAAACTGGTGCTGATCTTCATGATCGCAGCTTTTCTAAAGCCAATGATCCACTGGGACCGCTTTCCTTGGCTGCTCATTTCCTTGCAACATTGCATTGTGCTTATAGATGAGCTGAGGCCACCTGAATGGGGCATATGATTGGGGACTGGATTTGAATGTGAAAACCGTTACTTCTTGTAACCTTAAGATTTTTTTTTTTTTTTTTTTCTCCACTATTCGTGCTAAAAAAAAAAAAAAATCATAATGCCAGATGTTGACCGGGGTCAATGCAGAAATATAAAATGCACTTTGTACATTGCTGCACGTACCTAACCACATAGTAAAAAAAAAACCTGCAGAGGTGTGTGTCTCTTTCCCCTCTCCCCTCCCCCACCACACACACACACACAACACACACACACACACACAAACACACACACACACACACACACACACAATAAAGTAGTGGGCGTTCACTGTGTTTTATGTTACAAATTGTTAGTCGGTCAGGGAGATTATAAGATCCCCGATCCTGGTATGCCCACTGATAACATCACACTCAATGGTCACATGATACTGCCACCAATCTGAGGTAAGCGGTCATGTGGCATATTTAGCTGTTTTGTTGGTGTGAAGCTTTTGTTTAAAAACTCTTAGATAAATCTTAATATCTCAACTTAATTCCCCCCACCCTTTGTTATAAAAACACAACCATATATAATATCTCATTATTATTGACACATTAAAGGACCGATGCACAGACCATTTTTCATACAGCTTTATAAAATGGTGAATAATGGAGTATGTGAATACCAAAATATGTTTCACAGGTTACACATCCGGAACAGTTCATGATAACCTCAGGAAGGGTGGGCAGAGGCAAAGTGTATACCGCACATGGCTTTAAACATAGCAGCACATAGGACATACCCTAAGGGACAAATTTTCACAAACTGACCCTCTTCTCCATTGTCTCATAAATCTGTATCTGGCAGGACTTTGGCTTATATAATTTCATGGGACAACACTGGAGATATGACACTTTGATACAATGTAAAGTAGTCAGTGTACAGCTTGCATAACAGTGTAAACTTGCCCTCAAAATAACTCAACACAGAGCCATCAATGTCTAAACCGCTTTCCACAAAAGTGAGTGCACACCTATTTGTTCCCAATTTGCCATTTTCCCTTCCAGTGTCGTGCCTCATTAGTGTTAAGGTCTCAGGTGTAATTGGAGAGCAGGTGTGTTAAATCTGGTGTTCACACACCGACATCCTCTCATACCAGTCACTAGAAGTCGAACATGGCACCTCATGGCAAAAAAACTGTGGATGTGAAAGTGTTGTTGCTCTACATAAAGATGGTGTAGGCCAGGCATCGTCAGACTGTGGCCCTCCAGCTGTTGGGGAAACTACAACTCCCATCATGCATTTATATAATCTCTAACAGTGGGCATGATGGGAGTTGTAGTTTCCCAACAGCTGGAGGGCCGCAGTTTGGGGATGCCTGGTCTAGGCTATAAGAAGATTGGCAGCACCCTGAAACTGAGCTGCAGCATGGAGGCCAAGACCATACATCTGTTTAACAAGACAGGTTCTACTCAGAACAGGCTATGGTAAACCAAAGAAGTTGAGTGCACTTTGGTTGTGTTATATCCAGCGGTGAGTGCAGCCAGCATTGCTGTAGAGGTTAAAGGGGTGGGGTTAGCCTGTCGGTGCTCAGACCATACGCCGCACGTTGTATCAAATTAGTCTGCATGGCTGTCGTCCCAGAAGGAAGCCTTTTCTAAAGATGATGTAGAAGAAAGCCCACAAACACTTTGCTAAGGACATGGATTACTGGTACTGAGAAAAGGATAAACTTATCAGGTGAGGAGTACAAAGATAAATGTGTCTTGCCTACAGTCAAGCATGGTGGTGGGAGGGTTATGGAATGCTGCTGGCTGTGGGGAGCTATAGTTTAAGGGAACCATGAATGCCAACATGTACTGTGACACACTGAAGCAGAGCATGATCCTCTCCTTTCTGGACCGCTGGACAGTATTCCAACATAACAACCCCAAACACACCTCCAAGATGACCACGGCCAGGGTACTGAATTAGCCCAGCATGTCTCTACACCCAAACCCTAGTGGGACATCCTCAAATGGAAGGTGGAGGAGCTCAAGATCTCTAACATCCACTCCTCTATGACATCACAGAGCTGGTGGAAGAGGACTCCAGTGGCTGCAACATGTGAAGCTCTAGTGAACTCCATGCCCAAGAGAGTTAAGGCAGTACTGGAAAAGAATGGTGACAATTAGCAGTGTAGTCATTTTGTTGCCAGCAGTTTAGACATTGATGGCTGTGTGTGGTATTTTGAGGGCACACTAAATTTACACTGTTAGGCTATGTTCACACGGCTTAAAGTTGGACGTATTTCAGTCCGTAACTACGCGCCGGAGTGCGCAAATTACGGCTGGAATCCGTCCAAGTCATTACGGTAATCCACAGTTCTCAGAGAGAACTATGGATTACGTCTCCTCTCCCTGCTCGGCAGGGAGATAAGTGACATGTGAATTACCAGCGGCGTATACGCGCCGCTGGTAATGCAAGTCTATGGGCCGGCGAGGTGCTGGCCCCGGCCACACGGCGTAATTGCGGGGCGTAATTACGCCCTGCAAATACACCGTGTGAACCTAGCCTTATAAAAGCTGTACACTGACTACATTGTATCAAAATCTTATATCTTCAGTGTTCTCCCATGAAAAGATATAATACAATATTTACTAAAATGTATTGCACTTTTGTGAGATACTGTATGTGTATATATTTATACCTTCAGCAGAGAAGAAAAACTCAGTTGCCTTCCTCACCGCCAAGCTTTTATATAAATTACCTGCTTTGCTTAGCCTTAAGAATAGGATACTTTGATCAGCATGCAGCACAAAGAAGGCTTGCCGAATTTTTCATCTTGTTCATTATTTTTTTTTTTTTATGTACCTGCTTAGTTAGTGGTTTCTAATTATCACATCTTGCTCACAGACAGAAAGATGTGGTACGAGGGAGAGAAGCTTAGCTCTGTTATGTAGGGTTATATGATAGAGGAGAGAAGCTGAGCAATGTGATAGGGCTATATGATAGAGGAGCTGAGCTCTGATATATAGGGTTATATGATAGAGGGAGAGAAGTTGAGCTCTGTGATATATAGGGTCATAGAGGGAGAGAAGCTGAGCTCTGTGATATATATGATAGCGGGAGATAAGCAGAGGGAGGTTATTATGTAGGATAGCGGGAGAGAAGCTGAGCTCTGTGATATATATGATAGCGGGAGAGAAGCTGAGCTCTGATTATGTACGATAGCGGGAGAGAAGCTGAGCTCTGTGATATATATGATAGCGGAGAGAAGCTGAGCTCTGTGATTATTAGATAGCGAGAGGGGGAGAGAAGCTGAGCTCTGTGATTATTATGATAGCGGAGAGAAGCTGAGCTCTGTGATATATATGATAGCGGGAGAGAAGCTGAGCTCTGTGATATATATGATAGCGGGAGAGAAGCTGAGCTCTGTGATATATATGATAGCGGGAGAGAAGCTGAGCTCTGATTATGTACGATAGCGGGAGAGAAGCTGAGCTCTGATTATGTACGATAGCGGGAGAGAAGCTGAGCTCTGTGATTATGTACGATAGCGGGAGAGAAGCTGAGCTCTGTGATTATTACGATAGCGGGAGAGAACTGAGCTCTGTGATTATGTACGATAGCGGGAGAGAAGCTGAGCTCTGTGATTATGTACGATAGCGGGAGAGAAGCTGAGCTCTGTGATTATGTACGATAGCGGGAGAGAAGCTGAGCTCTGTGATTATGTACGATAGCGGGAGAGAAGCTGAGCTCTGTGATATATATGATAGCGGGAGAGAAGCTGAGCTCTGTGATTATGTACGATAGCGGGAGAGAAGCTGAGCTCTGTGATATATATGATAGCGGGAGAGAAGCTGAGCTCTGTGATTATGTACAATTACGTGACTTGATTGAATTTCTAAATTTAAAAGCAGATTAAAATAAGAACTGCTTACCCTGCCTACACACAGTGATTGACAGTTTGCTCAGTACACATATTGATGCAGGGAAAGCTGTCAATTAGTGTAGTATAAAGCATCTGACAGGTTCCCTTTTAGTATATTAAATCTGATCCAAAAACCACGCCACCTTGTTGGGGGCAACCGTTCAGCATTTACAGAGGCTTGGATTTCTGCATGGAATAATCTGTTCAGTTGTGCATACTGTTCTGCATTTCCCCATTCATGAGCATTGTCGTCTTTAAACATTGCATGGGTACCATATTGCCTTTTTCTTCTCCTGCACTTTCCATCCTAGCTGCTGAGTACAGTTCCCCTAAAAAGCATGTGTAACTTGCACATTGCCTGATGCACATGAGAAACCCCATTGCCTATGGCTCTGCATCCACTTGTGGTGTTATTTAATGGGCTTTTCCAATCTGGCTGTCCCTGCAGAATCTGCCCTGCTTCATGCTCCCACTTCCTGTGCAGACTGTGGGTGGTTCTACAGCAGTGACTCAGCTCTAACTCCTATTCCTAGCTGTACCTGTTACAAGGGACATTGATAAGGAAAGGGTTTTGAAATGATAGTGTCCAGTGGCGATATGTGGGAGCTAGCACAGCTGTATTTATGTGAGAAAGCCAAGACCAACAAAGAGGCTCTTATACAGTCACCTGTGTATTTACACTGAAAGATCATTTACGCTCTGCAGCCCTGACAGCATTGCACAAAGCTCTTTAGTGGTCTCTGTTTAATAAGTAAAAGGTTAGTGTTTCCTCAATAAGAATAGGTCAGATACAGAGAAACCAACTTTACAACAGCAGGGAGTGACCTCACCAGCCCTCACTGAGTGGTCACAATCTGTAACCTAGGGATGCCTAAGTGAGCAAGCAGGAGATAAAAACTGTTCTAACTCTGAAATGAAGCAAAATGTAGTTGGTAAGAATTTTTATTCACTTTTTTGCCTACATGGTTAAAGCTAGTCAGTAAGATGGAAATGTGTCCTTTTAAAACCTTTAACTGGCTTCATGCCTCATTAAGGGGTAAGCAGCCAGGGTCATGCATGATTAGTTTCCTTACACACTGCATGGTGCATGTCTTCCCTTCTATGTTGTGCTTGACTGTTTGCCAAGTGCTTATCTAGCTTTGAGATGAACAGCAGCATGTTTTTTTCACTTACAGCAATTAAACTAGTTTTAAGGGGTTTTCACACAGCGCAGTTTTAACTGTGCTCCAATTAAACTGCTTTCATTACCAGTAAGCTTTTTTCAGGTTATCTAAACAGTTTGGAAAAGTATAACGAGTAATAAATTACGGTATTTGAAGTCTCGCAGATTCTAAACACCGTAATTGGTAACACCTATCCAAACAACTGAACTGAAAGAAGCTTGCTGGTAATAAGGGTGCTTTCACACAGTGCCGTTTTGGTGCAGTTTTAACTGTCTTTATTACCAGCAAGCTTCTTTCACTTAAGTGTCTGGAAAGTGAGTAATCAGTGTGTTTGTATCCACAAGATTTCACACACAGTAATTACTTACTTGAAATATCTTTCCGAACAATTTAGACAACTGAAAGAAGCTTGCTGGTAATAAAGACAGTTAAAACTGCACCAAAGCTGCGCTGTGTGAAAGCACCCTTATTACCAGCAAGCTTCTTTCAGTTAAGTTGTTGGGATAGGTGTTACCAATGAGTGACCAATTACTGTGTTTAGCATCTGCAAGACTTCAAATACCGTAACTGATTACTCGTTACGCTTTTCCAACCTGTTTAGATAACTGAAAGGAGCTTGCGGGTAATAACGTTGTAATTGCTATGCAATACTGCAAGTGAAAAAAACGCAGCAAAACCGCTCTGTGTGAAAGCCTTCTTAGGGTATGTTCACACGGCATAACTGCGGGGTGTAATTACGCTCCGCAATTACGCTGGCACTTAGGGAGCTCACGCCAACTCCCGCGGGGCAGGGGTGCCGGCGGCCCGCCGGGCCCATAGACATTCATTACTAGCGGTGCGTATTCGCTGCTAGTAATTGACATGTCACTCCACCTTCCCTCCCCTCGCGGCGTATTGTGCGAGTGGTGAGAGGAGACGTAATCCATAGTTCTCTATGAGAACTGTGGATTACTGTAATGCCTGGGACGGATTTCGACGCGTATTGAGCGCAGTATGGCGCGAAATATGTCCCAATTAAAGCCATGGGAACATAGACTTAAAGGGTTGCTCCCGTTTTAAAAAGTGATCACTTTCCAATCCCAGAGTTTGGATACTCCATGCTTCTGAGAACAAATGGGCCCCCTTTCTGCTTTTTCCTGCACTTTTGGCCACCTGGCTGTGCAAGAGAGCTGCAGCAGCTTCTTTACTTAAAGGGGTTGTCTCACTACAGGGATTGCTTTTTATGTTAAAGATCTTGCAAAAATAA
>JAODAL010051118.1:0-26909 GCA_025379985.1 Phyllomedusa bahiana | reverse complement strand
GTCAACTTTCTGCCAACTTGTGATTCTAACAAGGAGCTTAATGGCAAAATTCCCAACAGGTGTTTGATCCCTGAATCACCCAATAAGTTCAGGGGATCAATGTGAATTGGGATTTAAACCATCCTCCTCATCCTGCTGTTCACTTTGTGACATCATGAGAGCAAGACAACACCTTACAATGGATCGACAGGACCTCGCCATTGTGATGCTTCAAGCAGGAGGCTCTCAGACGGATATGACCACTGAGCTTAGAGTGTCACAGAGTCATCAGCAGGGTCTCGCCATCTCCAGGCTTCAAGCAGGATTCTCTGAGACGGAAGTGGCCACTGAGTTTAGAGTGTCATCAGCAGGTTGTATCAGAGATACAGAGAGACTGGAAGAGTCACAGAAAGGCAAAGAGGTGGACGTCCTTTATCTCCATCACAGACTGATGAGCGCTTCATTGTGCCCAATGCCCTGCGGAGCCGTAAGATGAATGTCGCACAACTCCAGGCAGGTTTAGAGGAGGTGAGAGGCAACCAAGGGCCACATGTATGAAGGAATCAGTTATAATGTTCTGGTGTTAAATGCATCAAAAGTGATTAGTCTACCTATTTTCCCGTTGTATGGCGCATCAATGAACAAGTTTGGCGAATTATGCACCAGACTCGACAATTTGTAGTGCGCCAAAGATGGGGGAGTCCTGGGGGCGTTCTGGGGGTGTGTCTGGGAGGAGTCCTGGGGCTGTGTCTGGGGGTGTTCTGGGGGGGATCCTGGGGGCGTTCTGGGGGTGTGTCTGGGAGGGGTCCTGGGGCTGTGTCTGGGGGTGTTCTGGGGGGGATCCTGGGGGCGTTCTGGGGGTGTGTCTGGGAGGGGTCCTGGGGCTGTCTGGGGGTGTTCTGGGGGGATCCTGGGGCGTTCTGGGGTGTGTCTGGGAGGGGTCCTGGGGCTGTGTCTGGGGGTGTTCTGGGGGGATCCGGTGGGCGTTCTGGGGTGTGTCTGGAGGGGTCCTGGTGCTGTGTCTGGGGTGTTATGGGGGGATCCTGGGGCGTTTCTGGGATGTGTCTGGGGGGGGTTATGGGTGGGTTTTTGAGGCCCGTTCTGGGGGGGTGGTCCTGCGCACGTTCGGAGGGGGTGTCACACTACATTGGTACTATTAGACACATTTATGAATGCAGGTTGACAAAACCAGGATCATAATTGCTCAAACAGCCAGACCTATTTCAGTGTGCTCGGTCTGAGTCTGAGTTGTCGTAATGGAACTGGATTTGCCATTAGTGCAAAAAATGTCCCTTATTTCTCAACTTACACCAGTACAATAACAAAAAGTAATTTCTGCTAATTATTAAATTATATAAATGTCATAATAAATTGATAAAATGAAAATAAAATTAATATAAAATTATATAATATCCCAAAAATATAAAAATTTTCTCAAATAAAATGTTTTTATGGTTTATAAAGTCGAAAATTAATTTCAAATGAAATAATATCAATTAATTAAACCAATCCGGCATCTCCCACACATCCCGTTCTCAGTTGGGTATATACGGAGATAGCGTAGTGTTATCAGTGGTTACAAACACAGAAATAACAGGTGTTAGAATAGCAATGTCAGTGAATAGAAACCATGGTAGTGATTTTGCCTGTTGCACCACAAGTCTCAGCAAGACCTGTGGTGTCGGCTATTGCTGTATGTCAGATACACATGTTTGGTGCATTGCTAATGCGCCAAAGATACACAGTGCGGCAAACACAGATGTGAGACGCCTCGAACCTCAGGCGCCATTTGTGAGCGCACATTCACCACTTTCACATACAGGCCGTCCCCGGGTTACGAATGGGATCGGGACTGTAGGTTTGTTCTTGAATTTGTATGTAAGTCGGAACAGGTAGATTTATTAAATGTAACTCCAGCACAAAAGGTTTTTTCTTAGTATTGGATAGTGCAGGGAAGAGTTTTACATTTTGGATAGTGCAGGGAAGGGTTTTTACATGTGTTTTGCCGTCTGTGCCCCTGTTAAGAAGATTTTACCTCATGTGTGAATGTGGCATGCTGGAGCTTGTCGTTCCACAGCTACAATCTGCTGTGGAACATGGAACTGCAATTCCCAGCACGCCCCATAAGCCTTCGTTTGTAACTAGGGGACAGATGTAAGCCGGAACGGTGTAAGTCGTTGACTGCCTGTATTCAGGTGCATTTTACATGGGGAAAAAAGACGCAAAAAAATGTGTTTTATACTTGTCGCCCCTTGTGTCACGTCAGACCATTCATAACCATTTACATCAGCGCGGCCTGATCGGTGCCAGGAAACCGAAACTTTCCCTTCCATTAGAAGAGTCTTAGGGCCACATGTATGAATCCCGCCGGGTCGGGGCGCACCTTTCCGCCAGTTTTCCGGCGGAATCTGCGCCTGATTTATGTCGGGGCCCGGGCGCGCTCATACATAGCATGTAAAGTCCGCCGCGCCTCGCCAGTGTGTTAGGCGCAGTGCGAGGACTGAGGCGCAGAGCGGGGCTGCGCCTATGATTCGCCGCCGGAGGTAGCGCACTCATACATGCGGGGAAAAGTCCGCCGCGCCTGGCCAGTGTGTGTGGGGCACAGTGCGGGGATATGGGCACAGTGCGGGACTTAGGCGCCGTGCGGGACTGCGACGAAAAACAGTTCCGATGCGAGACAGGCTGGAACAGCAAGAAATCATTACAGATGTGCGTGCGGAGTATGAATCAAAAATCGCCTTTATAAAGGCAGAAAACATTCTCAGGAAAAGAGCTGAAACCTAAAAAAAAAAAAATACATAAAACAAAATCACTTTCCAAATTTCCAATTCAAAATTAGATTTTGGGGAAATTCCCGGGGAAATACAAAATTCAAAATAAAAAACATTCCTATTGGTCGGCAAAAACCCGGGCCAATCAGAATAGGAGCGACATAACCATTAAAACCTAGGGGGAAGTTTAGACCAAAAAAAATCCACGGCGGGATAGTTCAAAATCGTAAAAAAAGAAAAGGCTGTTTGGCTGAGCTACCGGGGACTTGGCAGCTCACCCAATCAGAATAGGAGCAACAAGACCCTTTCAGCCTATGGAGAATTATGACCAATCAGAATCCACGGGGACAGTTCAAAATACTGAAAAAAATGCAAAAAGGGGTGTTGGCTAGCTACGGGGGCTGGGGCTAGCCACCAATCAAGCGCGAGCTACTTCTCCCATTAATCATGGAAAGGGCCACTGAAATCTCGGCTTAAACGCCTGGGGGCATAAGTATTAAAAAAAAAAAATCATTTTATTAATGTAAAACATTATCAATAAAGACAGAACCCTTTTTTTACAAATAAAGCATTTAAAAAACCCCAAACAACGCGGTTTTTTTTTCGCCGAGACCGGCGCTACATAGGAATTGCAATAGAGAGAACGCCGGGAAATACGTAATTCAAATTTTTTTAAAGCTATTCTCATTGGGGGGGCATAAACCAGCCAATCAAATAGGACGACATGGCCCATTCAAACCTATAAAGGGATTTTAAACCCAAATTTCAGAATAGGAGCGACAAAGTCCCATTATAACCTATGGAGAATTTTGGGGAACCAATCAAAATAAAAGGGGGGACAGTTCAAAAAAACAGAAAAAAAAGAAGAAAAGACTGTTTGGTTGAGCTAGCTGGCTTTGGCTACCCCACCAACAGAGCGCGAGCAACCTCCCTTTATAGTCTATGAGTGGGGGCCCCCACTAAAATTTTCGGCGCCAGCGCCTGCGGCATGAAGTATTAATCAAGAAATCATTTTTGGGGTTGAAGGGGCGGGGCTCCCCACTTAGCCAATCAAGCGCGGCTACTTTCTCTAGAGTTCTAGGGGAAAAAAATTCTGACGCGCCGTATTGGCAAAGTTAAAAGAGGCCCCTTATTTGAACCAAGGGGAGAGCGAGCGAGCCCCTAGGGGTTTTTCAATGCATCGAATAAAACGTACATAGCCGGAATAAAATTAAAGACACGAATGTCCCGTTGTTATAAAACGAATGAAAAATTGGGGTAACGAAAAAAATATTAAATCAAAAAATCATGTTTATTTTCTTTTATTTTCTTACCCAAAGGGATAAATAGTATGGGGCAACAAAAATAAAGAAATAAACAGGTTTTTATTGATTTAATATTTTTTTTTCTTTTCCCCCCTATTATCTTTTCTTTTTTATATACACATGGGGACACTTCTGTATTTTAAAATTTTTGATTCCGGCTATGTACTTTTTTATTTCGATTGCTTTAGAAAACCCTAGGAGCGTCGCCGCTCCCCATTGGTCCAAAAAACGGCGCCCTTTTAACTTAGCCAATCCAGAGCCGCTCAAATTTTTTTTCCCCCATAGAACTCATGAGAAATAGCTCGCCTCTGATTGGCTAAGCTGGGCGACCCCCGCCGCTTTAAACCCAAACAGCTCGTTTCTGCATTTTTTTCTGTAATTTTTAACGTCCCCCTTTGAATAGATTGGTCAATTTTTTTCCATAGTTATAATGGGAAAATTGTCGCTCCTATTTTGATTGGCAATTTTCCCCCCAAAGGGTTTAAAAAGGGACATTGTCGCTCCTATTCGATTGCTGTTTTTTGCCGACCAAGAAATAGCTTAAACATTTGAATTTCGTTTTTCCGGCAATTTTCTCTATTACAATTCCCTATGTAGCGCCGTCTCGGGGACAAAGCTTGTTCGGTTTTTTAACTGCTTTTTTTGTAAAGAAGGGTTCGCTCTTTATCTATAATGTTTTACATTTTTAAAAAATAATTTTTTTTAAATTTAAACTTCATGCCGCACGGCCGAGCGCCGGATTTCAGAGCGCCCATCCTTTCCCTAGACTAAATGGGAGAAGTACTCCGCTCTATTGGGTGGGATAGCCAAGCTCCGCTAGGGCAGCCGATCAGCTCTTTTCTGTCTTTTTTACTGATTTTAATTATCCCCCCGTGGGTTTTGATTGGGCAAACCCTTTCCCCCTAGGTTTTAATGGTTCACTGCGCTCCTTTCTGATTGGGGCCGGGTTTTTTTCCGACCAATGGAAATAGGTTTCAGAATTTTTAAATTTCTGTATTTTCCCGGGAATTTTCCAAATCCTAATTCTTGATTTGCCCGTTTTAAGTTTTTGGAAAGTGATTTTTTTTTTATTATGTTTTATTTTTTACGTTTAGCCTTTTTTGACACTGTTTTTTCCCCCCTTTTATAAACATATTTTCGGAAAACATACTCCTCTGCACGACGGGGGGCCGAGATTTTTGTCGCGATCTTCATTTTTTCCTCGCATGTTCCGATCCTGCTTCACTTCGCCCCGTCGAGCATTTAGACCAAAAAAAAAAAGGTCTTTTCCGTCGACTGCCAGCCTGCACTGCGCCTCGCTTTGCCAAACCCCCCATCCCTACATGCCTTGGGGTTTTCGAGCCGGCGCGTCCCGCCCCGAACGCCTCCCCGCCCCACACCGCCCCACGCCCACCCCCTTTATGCGGGGGGGCAGCTGAAAGTCAACACTGCGCCTAACACGAATCCCTCATCCGACAGCGGGGTCGGACCAGGAGGCAAAGTATACGCCAAAAAACGGGCGAAAAGCCCGATCATACATGTGGCCCTTAGATTTTAGTGCTGAAGGTGCTTCAGTGCTTCACTCCTTACAGACCAGCCCAAGTAATGCTCCAATGCTGTTGTTCCAATGCTATTAACTCGTTTAATGAAATTGTGCAATTTTAGCATCAACTGGTTCAAAATGTTAAAGGGATTGTCTCACTACATTTATTCATCTCACCTCTCCTGTTTTCTTGGTTTCATTTTGAATTTAGGGGCGTGTTTTTTCTGGCTTCTACTAGGCTCAATAGAAACCAGGTCTGAGCTATACACCGGTGCTGGGAGCCAAAAGGAGAGATAGAACAGGGCTGTAACTATAGCACCGGAAGAGCTAGTAGCCCATACAAGAGGGGGGGTCTAGGAATAGGTAGGGCACGGTAATGGAACATATTGCAAAGGTTTTGCAAGATCTTTAACATAAAAAGCAGCGATCCCTGTAGTGAGACAACCCCTTTAAACTTTCAACTCAACCCTGAACTGTCAGGGAGCTGAAAAATTCTTCCCTTTCTTAAAGGGGTTTTGCCACGATGAAATGTTGAGTGGGAAACCCCCAAAATGGTTTTTAATCATTTTCTAAATATATGTGATACAAAAATTGCAGTCTGAGAGAGCTACACCTTCCTTCATGCCCTTGTTCTTCAAACTTCTATTAATCGACCTTACAAAGCTGCTGTCGCTGGGCCCGGGGTTGCGCAGATCACACTTTTCCCCCTTATTTATTAAATGAGCTGCAAAGTTTTTAAGGGACCGGTAGCAATTTGTTTTCTTTTTATAAGAAAAAAACTATTGTAGAGAATTTGATCCCGTTTATCTGATGACAGAGAAGCTGCCGAAGCTTTCAAGCTGCTGTGTAGAAAAGCTGTTGTCGTTTGTACACAGAATCCACAAGTTATAGTTTGATTATTTGAGTGAACATGTCACAGGATCCCTTATGCAGCTTTGTGCTCTGGCTGTGTGCGTCTCTCTCTCTCTTTCAGCTCCGTGATTTGTTTACATTAGCTTCTTAGCAGATAAGGCTCCTCCTGACAGTGCAGTCTGAGGCTGTCTTGCTGTATTGAGAATCCACTCTTGTACTGTTTATTATTTCACTTAATTTTTGAGACGCTCCTTTAGATTCCTCACTCCTCACTGGCCCCCACCCTCTCTCCCCTGCAGCTTCATGACTCAGCGTGATTTGTTGACATTCTGCCTGTGCTAAGGAGAGAGGTAAGAATCTTTCGTCTCGGCAAATCCCCTTTAACCCCATTTTTTTTCTTTGTTGGGATTTCATTCTCTAAAGCTGTCGGCTCAGGTCCTGCCATAAGCTCATTTTCAAATGGTAACTGGAAATTATTAGATTCAGCTCTTGAGGGTTCTAGACAAAACAAAAGCACATATGCAATAGAGGAGTGAATTTTACCTCGATGACAACAAACAATGAAACATTGAAGAAACTACATTACAATGTTTGTCTTATATTTACATTGGAAATTCTGTTTTTAGATTTCTTTAAATGAAAATCTTTTCAGATAGAACGGCAGAGAAAGAGAAGGAAAAACCAAGAGTCATGTGCAGGAGCTTCAGGGTGGGCTCCAAGAATCAACTCCACTGGTGGGCCCCAAGAATCAACTCCACTGGTGGCCCCAAGAATCAACTCCACTGGTGGCCCCAAGAATCAACTCCACTGGTGGCCCCAAGAATCACCTCCACTGGTGGGCCCCAAGAATCAACTCCACTGGTGGGCCCCAAGAATCAACTCCACTGGTGGCCCCAAGAATCAACTCCACTGGTGAGCCCCAAGAATCAACTCCACTGGTGGGCCCCAAGAATCACCTCCACTGGTGGGCCCCAAGAATCAACTCCACTGGTGGGCCCCAAGAATCAACTCCACTGGTGGGCCCCAAGAATCAACTCCACTGGTGGGCCCCAAGAATCAACTCCACTGGTGGGCCCCAAGAATCAACTCCACTGGTGGCCCCAAGAATCAACTAAACTGATGACACCAAGAATCAAATACACCGGTGGGCCCCAAGAATCAACTCCACAGGTGGCCCCAAGAATCAACTCCACTGGTGGGCCCCAAGAATCAACTCCACTGGTGGGCCCCAAGAATCACCTCCACTGGTGGCTCCAAGAATCAACTCCACTGGTGGGCCCCAAGAATCAACTCCACTGGTGGCCCCAAGAATCAACTCCACTGGTGAGCCCCAAGAATCAACTCCACTGGTGGGCCCCAAGAATCACCTCCACTGGTGACCCCAGGAATCAACTCCACTGGTGGGCCCCAAGAATCACCTCCACTGGTGACTCCAAGAATCACCTCCACTGGTGGCCCCAAGAATCACCTCCACTGGTGGCCCCAAGAATCAACTCCACTGGTGGGCCTAAGAACCGATGTGTTTGTTGAATATTCCGCTGGTTCTTCACTTCTTTGCACTTACCAGATAAATGGGGATAACCAATCATTCCGTCGGACAGAGGTCCCAAATATTAGCTATAATCTAATGCAGAAGTCTCTCTTTAACAACTTGTTCAGCTCTGCAACATATGTACAGTATTTAAGAGCCAAAGGTAAGTTCCTCCAGTGGCAAATATAATCCTTCACAAGCACCATGTTTTATAGAAATGTATTTACACTTTCTTGACCCTATCCATGGCGCTTTGTGTGGCTCCCTCCATGGCAAATACTCTGATAACCCAAATATGTTTAGGATACAAAAAATTCCATAATCTTTTTTACAGGACAAAAACCTAGGGCCACATGTATGAACCTTTTTAGGTCTAAAACTCACTCTTTTGCCCATGGGTTACTACGGGCAAAAAAGTGAGTTTTAGACCTAAACAGGTTCATACACATGGCCCCTAAAGTTGACTCCAGGACAGGTTGCTCCAATGTCGAACGTGATCCTCAACAAACACTAATTTCTATACAATGGCTTCCTTGACCCTTTATGTGACCCTATATGTGGCTCCCTGCGTGGCTTATACCCTGATAACCCAAATAGTTTTAAGATGCAAAAAGTAAAGCTGAAAGGTGACTCTAGGACAGGTCGCTCCAAAGCCAAACATGATCCATTGCAAACACCATTTTTTTATAGAAGTGCTTATACACTTCCTTGACCCTATATGTGTGGCCCTATATGTGGCTCCTCTATGGCAGGTACACTGATAACCCAACTAGTTTTAGGATGCAATAAGTCCCTTAATGCTCTTTATTGGACAAAAGCTGAAAGTTGACTACAAGACTAATTAAAACTTGGCCCCACGGTGGCTGCACTAATCAGTGGCACCGCATCCTTACCGATAAAACGACCCATTCACCATCGCCAAACCTTCTGAAATTAGAAGGATGAGAAATTCTGCCTGATGAATAAGACTCTGTGTTGTCCCGGAGTCTCACCATAACATTACAGCACAAGGAATTGTCCCCCGGAAGGACACTTAGCAACAAGTCAACACACATCTCCAAGATCATCCCAATTATCTTTGTTGTGGATCTTGGGAATCTGGAGAGGTTGATGGCGACCAGTTAATGGGCTCTGCCGGAGACAATTCAGAGTTGGCCTGGAGTAAATTGAAGACTCAATAGGAGGTTTACACTTTAGGGTTGTGTTAATGAAGTGATGGGAAAATGCAGAGATGGCTGTTCATGGACTGGTTTTAGTTACAGGACCTCATGGTTATGGAGTGATCCATAATTATTCAAGTAACAGTTGGGTCATGTTAAAAAAAAACAAAAAAAAAAGACTTGCAGTACCGCCTCTGACCACATGGTGTGCTGTTGTGTTACTCTTCATGTAATATGTATGTTTAACCCCTTCATGACCACCCATTGGTGCCTCAGTGGGGGTTTGCAGCTTGCAGCAACGCAGCTGCCCTAGGAATGAATGCCTACTCCGATCCCTGACGTTTAACCCTTTGATTAGAAGACGATCAAAAAGAGGATACTAGCGCTAGCCGTGGATAACTAAATGGCACTTGGGCATAACCACCAGTAATAGCGTCATACAAACATTTATTTAAGTTAAAGAACAACGCGTTTCGCAAGTCTACGCCTGCTTCATCAGGTATCACACAGCTAGTACACATGTCACTATTTAAATAGCCCGCGAAACGAAAGCGAGGCTCAGCGTTCAATTACAATTCAAACATACACTATATATTCCGTAGCCAATTCCTATGGAATATACCGTTTGGCCAATTCAGACGTATTCGTAAGAACTGTACGACAGACGAAAATTTTGAAATTCAAGCAGATCGCCTGTCTTCCAAATTTCAAGAAAAAGGGTTTCCCTCTGACTTAGTGGTTGCTGCTAGAAAAAGAGCTAAAACAGCATCCCAAAGTAAGTATTTATATGATTCTTCTAATAAGAATACTGTAAAAACAAGAATGAGAATAACTGTGATTTTATTACAACTTTTAATTCACAACATAAGGAAGTTTTTATGTTATTAAATAAACATTGGAAGGTTTTATTGTTAGACCCGGTTCTGAAACCTCTGTTACCTCGTAAACCTCATGTTATATACCGCAGAGCTAAAACTATTAAGAATTTAATTGCCCCGTCCCGTTTGAAACAGCTGAGGAGTGAAACATTTTTCAGGAGTGAAATTGATACTAGTTCTGTTGGGTCATTTCCTTGTAATGTCCCAACTTGTAAATGCTGTGAAGTTATTATTACTAGTGACAAATTTAGTTCTTTTTCTACTAAAGAAGTATTGAATATAAAGGAGAAACTGTCTTGCAATACCACACATGTGATATTCTTGATCTCATGTGAATGTGGTATCCAGTATGTCGGGAAAACTAGTAATAAACTATCAAAAAGACTGAATAATCATCGTTATTGTATAAAACATAAAAAAGCAAATCATAGTATTTCCCGACATTTTTGTAATAATCACTCCGATGATTTTTCTACTTTCAGTGTTCAACCTATTGAGATGATTCCGTTATCTATTCCCAATAGATTGCAATATCTCTCTGAACGAGAGATTTTCTGGATTTTTAAGTTAAATACAGCAGTACCGAATGGTCTGAATGAACTCCAAGAATTGATCGTGTGAGAATATTATCTATATTTTTATTAGAAACTAGTGCTTTTAATTATAGGTAATTTATGAAGTTGAATGTATTTGATTGTAACTTTCTCTGTATTTACAAATGTATTCTTTTTTTGTAACATAGTGTATGTTTGAATTGTAATTGAACGCTGAGCCTCGCTTTCGTTTCGCGGGCTATTTAAATAGTGACCTGTGTACTAGCTGTGTGATACCTGATGAAGCAGGCGTAGACTTGCGAAACGCGTTGTTCTTTAACTTAAATAAATGTTTGTATGACGCTATTACTGGTGGTTATGCCCAAGTGTCATTTAGTTATCCACGGCTAGCGCTAGTATCCTCTTTTTGATCGTCTCCTTGTTACGTGCCGAGGACCCGAGCGCGCGAGGGATCTCCGAGTTGAAGAGGTTGGCTGCTGCAGAGTGGATCGTGCCTGCTGTAATATCAGCATATGCTCACCTATCACGCTGTCATATGAGTTGTCCCATATCTGTACAACTCAGTCAGGTGAGAGTAATTATCTATTGTGTTTTATAAGTACTTTGAGTTGTCTACACACGGAGCGCTTCTATTCCTGTTGTTTCAGCGCAGCTGCGATTTTAACCCTTTGATTGCCGCGGTCATGATCAAAGGGGATTCCCCTGCCTGATTGGGTCACCAGGTTTCCCAGTGCCCAATGGAACATGGGGAAAGCCTTCAAGGTTAGCTCTGGCAATCTATGATAGCCCCAGGGCTGTCTGTGTGATAAGCCTGATATCAGGGCACACTGTGTGTTACCCTAAGGCTATGTTCACATGGCTTAATTGCGGGATGTATTACGCCCTGCAATTACACCGTGTGTACGGGGGCGGAGCGGGGGGGCCGGCAGCCCGCTGGCCCCGTAGACATTCATTATTCTCGGCGCGTATACTTCGTGAATAATTGTCATGTACTTCTCTCCCCACTCGCCGTATTGTGCGAGCGGGGAGAGGAGACGTAATCCATAGTTCTCTATGAGAAGTATGGATTACCGTAATGACTGGGACGTATTTCAGTCCGTAATTCGCACAGTACGGCACAAATTACGGGCTGAAATACGTCCCAAAATAAGCCGTGTGAACACAACCTAACAGCCGCCTATGTCATACTGCTACAGTACATAATGTGTTAGCATTAGGAATATACCAATACATTATAAGTGTATAATTTGGTAGGGAAAAAAATAGTTTTCTCTTTAATGGATTTAACTAAAAAAAAAAAGTTAACAACATAAAAAAGTATGGAAAAAATAAAATAAAAATATTTAATGAAAAATAAATATTGTGCATTCCTTACACTTACAAAAAAAAAACTGTTAAAAATTAAAAAAAAAAAAAATCACCAATAAAAGTTTAACTCCTTAGCGACCGCGCACCGTCTTTTGACGCATTTCAGGTCGTTCGTCTGCAGCGACGTCTTTGAGGTCGCTGCAGACATCGGGGTTTGCTTCGCCCGGCGCCGCAGCAGCGCTGGGATCGGGGCTGTACTACACAGCCCTGATCCCAGAGCATCTCCTGCGAGCACCGGGGAGCGGAGGAAACCTCCGCAACCCGGTGCTTTAACTCTTTGATTGCTGCGGATCGTCACCTCAGCGCAATCAAAGGGTTTCCCTGCTCTGATGGGTGATCGGGACACCCGGTGACCCGACAGAGCCCGGGGAATGGCTGCACAGTCAGCCCTAGTGAGTGGCCCCAGGACTGTCTGTGTAACAAGCCAGTGATCAGGGCAGACTGTGTGCTGCCCTGATCACTGCCTGTGTCAGGCTGACACAGATTATAATGTATTAGCATATATGAATATACTAATACATTACTAAGTAAAAAAAAAAAATGTAAACCAGTTCTACCTTCATGGGATTTTAAAAAAAAAAAGTAAAAAACATAAAAAGTGTAAAAAATTTTTTAAAATAAATAAATAATAAAATAAAAATAAATATTTAATAAAAAATAATTGTGCATATATTATACACACAAAAAAAACCTACACATATGAGGTCTCCACACGACCGTAATAACCTGTAGAATTAATCTAGCAAGTTATTAAGTGTGAAATGTGAATGGTGTAAAAAAAAAATTAAAGCAACAATAAAAAAAATAAAAAAAATTCTGCAATTACTTATAAGTGAACTTAAACTATTCCCCCATGAAGTATAACTTGTCCCGAATAAAACGAGGCCTCGTCCAACTGCGTCATTGCAAAAATAAAAAAGTTACAACTGTTGAAACGCAAGGAGGCAAAAACTAAAAAAATGTTCTGGTCATTAACTACTTTTCAGGCGTTCGGATTAAGGGGTTAATAAATACAATTCACAGAATATTATATAAATGGATGTAAAGACAAACAGCAGTCACCAAAGACAGTATAAAGCGCAATGTCTTCTGTAGAATTAATTTAACAGATTATTTAGTGTGAAACAGGAATGGTGCAAAAAATAAATAAATAAAAGCAGAGAAACTTTTTTTATGTTCATGCCACAACATTTTTTTTTTAAAAAAAATTAAAGTTACTTTTGAGACATACTGTATAAAAAGTAAGTACACCCCTCACATTTTTGTAAACATCGTATTGTATCTTCTCCTGGGACAACACTGAGGATCTGACCCTGATACAATGTAAAGTAGTCACAGCATCAATGTCTATGGGGACAAAAGTGAGGACACCCCTAAGTGACCACAAAAGTGAGGACACCCCTAAGTGATACAATGTAAAGTAGTCAGTGCCCGGCTTGTATCACAGGGAAGAACTCACAGCATCAATGTCTATGGGGACAAAAGTGAGGACACCCCTAAGTGACCACAAAAGTGAGGACACCCCTAAGTGATACAATGTAAAGTAGTCAGTGCCGGCTTGTATCACAGGGAAGAACTCACAGCATCAATGTCTATGGGGACAAAAGTGAGGACACCCCTAAGAGACAGCAAAAGTGAGGACACCCCTAAGTGATACAATGTAAAGTAGTCAGTGCCCGGCTTGTATCACAGGGAAGAGCTCACAGCATCAATGTCTATGGGGACAAAAGTAAGGACACCCCTAAGTAACCACAAAAGTGAGGACACCCCTAAGAGACAGCAAAAGTGAGGACACCCCTAAGTGATACAATGTAAAGTAGTCAGTGCCCGACTTGTATCACAGGGAAGAACTCACAGCATCAATGTCTATGGGGACAAAAGTGAGGACACCCCTAAGAGACAGCAAAAGTGAGGACACCCCTAAGTGATACAATGTAAAGTAGTCAGTGCCCGGCTTGTATCACAGGGAAGAACTCACAGCATCAATGTCTATGGGGACAAAAGTGAGGACACCCCTAAGAGACCGCAAAAGTGAGGACACCCCTAAGTGATACAATGTAAAGTAGTCAGTGCTCGACTTGTATCACAGGGAAGAACTCACAGCATCAATGTCTATGGGGACAAAAGTGAGGACACCCTAAGAGACAGCAAAAGTGAGGACACTCCTAAGTGATACAATGTAAAGTAGTCAGTGCCCGGCTTGTATCACAGGGAAGAACTCACAGCATCAATGTCTATGGGGACAAAAGTGAGGACACCCCTAAGAGAAAACAAAAGTGAGGACACCACAAAGTGATACAATGTAAAGCAGTCAGTGCCCGGCTTGTATCACAGGGGAATGTGAAGCCCTCAAAATAACACAGACATCAATGTCTAAACCTCTGGCAACCAAAGTGAAGACACCCCTAAGTGATAACAGAAGTGAGGACACCACTAAGTGATACAATGTAAAGTAGTCAGTGCCCGGCTTGTATCACAGGGGGATGGGGTGTCCTCAAAATAACACAGACATCAATGTCTAACCGCTGGGGAGAAAAGTGAAGACACCCCTAAGTGATAGCAAAAGTGACTACACCCCTAAGTGACAACAAAAGTTAGTACACCTCTAAGAGACAACAAAAGTGAGGACACCCCTAAGTGAAAATGGACAAATTGTGCCTATTTTCCAATTTTCTCTCCACAGTATCATGTGACTCGTTAGTGTTACAAGGTCTCAGGTGTGAATGGGGAGCAGGTGTGGTAAATTTGATGTTATCGCTCTCATACTGGTCACTGAGGTTCAACCTGGCTCCTCAAGGCAAAGAACTGTCTGAGGATCTGAAGGAAAGAATTGTTACTCTACATAAAGATGGCCGAGGCGATAAGAGGATGCCAACACCCTGACACTGAGCTGCAGCGCGGGGGCCGACACCCTGACACTGAGCTGCAGCGCGGGGGCCAACACCCTGACACTGAGCTGCAGCGCGGGGGCCAACACCCTGACACTGAGCTGCAGCGCCAACACCCTGACACTGAGCTGCAGCGCCAACACCCTGACACTGAGCTGCAGCACGGGGGCCAACACCCTGACACTGAGCTGCAGCGCCAACACCCTGACACTGAGCTGCAGCGCGGGGACCAACACCCTGACACTGAGCTGCAGAGCGGGGGCCAACACCCTGACACTGAGCTGCAGAGCGGGGGCCAACACCCTGACACTGAGCTGCAGCGCGGGGGCCAACACCCTGACACTGAGCTGCAGCGCCAACTCCCTGACACTGAGCTGCAGCGCGGGGGCCAACACCCTGACACTGAGCTGCAGCGCCAACACCCTGACACTGAGCTGCAGCGCGGGGGCCAACACCCTGACACTGAGCTGCAGCGCGGGGGCCAACACCCTAACACTGAGCTGCAGCGCGTGGGCCAACACCCTGACACGGAGCTGCAGAGCGAGGGCCAACACCCTGACACTGAGCTGCAGCGCGGGGGCCAACACCCTGACACTGAGCTGCAGCGCGGGGGCCAACACCCTGACACTGAGCTGCAGCGCCAACACCCTGACACTGAGCTGCAGCGCGGGGGCCGACACCCTGACACTGAGCTGCAGCGCGGGGGCGGCCAACACCCTGACACTGAGCTGCAGCGCCAACACCCTGACACTGAGCTTCAGTGCCAACACCCTGACACTGAACTGCAGCGCGGGGGCCAACACCCTGACACTGAGCTGTACGGGGGGGGGGCAACCACCCCTGACACTGAGCTGCAGCGCGGGGGCCAACACCCTGACACTGAGCTGCAGCGCGGGGGCCAACACCCTGACACTGAGCTGCAGCGCCAACACCCTGACACTGAGCTGCAGCCGGGGGCCAAGACCCTGACACTGGGGCCAACGCCCTGACACTGAGCTGCAGCGCGGGGGAGGCCGACACCCCTGACACTGAGCTGCAGCGCGGGGGCGGCCAACACCCTGACACTGAGCTGCAGCGCGGGGGCCAACCCCCTGACTCTGAGCTGCAGCACCAACCCCCTGACACTGAGCTGCAGCCCGGGGCCCACACCCTGACACTGAGCTGCAGCGCGGGGGCCAACACCCTGACACTGCTCTGCATCGCGGAGTCCAACACCCTGACACTGAGCTGCAGCGCGGAGGCCAACACCCTGACACTGAGCTGGAGCTCCAATACCCTGACACTGAGCTGCAGCGCGGGGGCCGACACCCTGACACTGAGCTGCAGCGCGGGGGCGGCCAACACCCTGACACTGAGCGCAGCGCCAACACCCTGACACTGAGCTTCAGCGCCAACACCCTGACATGAGCTGCAGCGCGGGGGCCAACACCCTGACACTGAGCTGTAGCGCGGGGGCCAACACCCAGACACAGAGCTGAAGCGTGGGGGCCAACACCTGACACTGAGCTGCAGCGCGGGGGCCACCCCCCTGACACTGAGCTGCAGCGCCAACACCCTGACACTGAGCTGCAGCCCGGGGCCAACACCCTGACACTGAGCAGCAGCACGGGGGCCAACACCCTGACACTGAGCTGCAGCCCGGGGGTGGCCAACACCCTGACACTGAGCTGCAGCGCCTGGGGGCGGCCAACACCCTGACACTGAGCTGCAGCGCGGGGGCCAACACCCTGACACTGAGCTGCAGCGCCAACCCCCTGCCACTGAGCTGCAGCGCGGGGGCCAACACCCTGACACTGAGCTGCAGCGCGGGGGGCCAACACCCTGACACTGAGCTGCAGCGCGGGGGGCCAACACCCCGACACTGAGCTGGATCGTGTGGGCCTACACCCTGACACTGAGCTGCAGCGCGGGGGCCAACCCCCTGACACTGAGCTGCATCGCGGGGGGCCGACACCCTGACACTGAGCTGCAGCGCGGGGGCCAAACACCTGACACTGAGCTGCAGCACCAATACCCTGACACTGAGCTGCAGCGCGGGGGCCGACACCTGACACTGAGCTGCAGCGTGGGGGACAACACCCTGACACTGAGCTGCAGCGCCAACAACCTGACAATGAGCTTCAGTGCCAACCCTGACACTGAGCTGCAGCGCGGGGGCCAACACCCTGACACTGAGCTGTAGCGCGGCGGCCAAGACCCTGACACTGAGCTGCAGCGGGGGGGCAACACCCTGACACTGAGCTGCAGCGCGGGGGCCAACACCCTGACACTGAGGCTGCAGCGCCAACACCTGACACTGAGCTGCAGCCGGGGGCCAACACCCTGACACTGAGCTGCAGCGCGGGGGCCAACACCATGACACATAGCTGCAGCTGGGGGGTGGCCAATACCCTGACACTGAGCTGCAGCGCGGGGCGGCAACACCTGTCACTGAGCTGCAGCGCGGGGGCCAACACCCTGACACTGAGCTGCAGCGCCAACCCCCTGACACTGAGCTGCAGCCCGGGGGTCCAAGACCCTGACACTGAGCTGCAGCGCGGGGGGCCAACCCCCTGACACTGAGCTGCAGCGCGGGGGCCAACACCCTGACACTGAGCTGCAGCGCGGGGGCGGCCAACACCCTGACACTGAGCTGCAGTGCAGGGGCCAAGATCATACAGGGGTTTAACAAAACAAGTTCCACTGAGAACAGGTCTCACCATGGTCGACCACAGAAGATGAGTGCACGTGCGACATATCCAGAGATGTGTGCTGCCAGCATTGCTGCAGAGGTTACAGGGGTGGGGGGTCAGCCTGTCAGTGCTCAGACCATATACTGCACACTGCATCACATTGGTCTGCATGGCTGTCGTCCCAGAAGGAAGACTGTTGTAAAGATGATGCACAAGAAAGCCACAGTTTGCTGAAGACAAGCAGACTAAGGACATGTATTACTGGAACCGCGTCCTGTGCTCTGATGAGACCAAGAGAAACTTATTTGGTTCAGACGGTGTCAGGTGTATGTGGTGGAACCAGGTGAGGAGGACAATGACAAGTGTGTCTGCCTACAGTCAGGCATGATGGTGGGAGTGTCATGGTTTGAGGCTGCATGAGTGCTGCCAGCTGTGGGGAGCTACAGTTCATTGAGGGAGCCATGAATGCCAACATGTCCTGTGACATCCTGAAGCAGAGCATGATCCCCTCCCTTCTGGCCTGCAGGGCAGTATCCACCATGATAACAACCCCAAACACCTCCAAGACCACCACTGCCTGCTAAAGAGACCGAGGAGGATTAGCTTTCAACATGTAGGAGAAGGAAATGGAGACTATTACTAAATACATTGCTATTTTTATTTTAATTTGTTGAGGAGATAACAGAGATTTTATCTCTTCTGAACGCAGACAAGTTTCTCTTGGTTACCGACCATCTCTCTCTCTCGTATCTGATTAGCTGGAAGTTGTTGTCCATCCATGGTGAGTCACTCCCTGCTGTGTGTAATCTCTAGGAACTGAGCTTAAGGACACATTTTCAATCATTGGAGCTCTGTAGCCTTGAGAACTATAAATCTTCTGCAGTCAATTCACTCTAACAGGAATAGCTAGAAACAGCAGAGCTGATATGGTAATCACTGCTATAGAACCACCCATAGCCTGACCAGGAAGCATGAGTCTGAAGCTGGCTGCATTGTGAGATAACCCCTTTATAGCCTTTTCAGGCGTGGTGCTCAAGGAGCTTAAGACGTTCTCTGCCTTGGACAGTCCCGACTTGTTAAAAAAAAAGCCCCCAAACACTAAGCTGATAACATGTCGCCCTTGTGGGACCCCAGTGATCAGCTCTAATCTGCTGGGAAACCTGGTAGTAAGTGCAGCGCCACCACAGGGGAAATGAAACATTACACAGGACCCATTCACATTAAAGAGGTCTTCCCACCATGCATTTTGATGGATAGGATTGGCCAACAAAGTGTGATTGGGGCAGGTCCTACCTCTAGGACACAATCCTTTTTATGTCAAGTTCCCCCAAAAGATTAGGTTGAGCTCAACTTTCCGTTATGTTCAATGGGAGCTCCGATTACAGCCGATAACCCCAATCGATGTACCAGCAATATAGGAATTCCCCTTGAATGTGGTGTCTGTGTCATACAGGACAGATCCTACAGAGCGAGAGATGCTCCTAGTAGCCGTTCTACATTTTGTCCAGTGGAGGTGCATCCTGAAGAGAGGACCCCCGTCTATTAACTCAGAATTCACTAGTAGGATGTATGAGAATGGGCTCTTTTACTACAATGATTTCCATGCTTTACTTGTAATACCACATCTGACCACAAGGTGTGCTGTTGAGACATGGTACATAACTCTAAGCACCACATAGTGGTTGGAAGTGTTTACTGCAATGCTTTACATTTTCTGCAGAAAAACACACTCTTCTTATGTACCCCTTACTGATACTTCTTATAGATTAATTGCATAACACTGGAGAGGGAGTAATGAGGATAATTCCAAAGTTAGATGTCACAGTAAACACCATTCCACCTCCCAGACTAGATTGCAGGATGTCCTTAGTTGTCATCAGGACCATCTTTTCCATTGGGCACACTAGGCAGTTGCCCGGGGGCCCCACAAGTGTAGGGGCCCCAAGTGTTGTATGTATGTCCCAGGAATAAAAGAAACATACCCTGGATCCCTTGGGTAACTTTCCTTATTTAACTGTAAATCCCAAACACCCGGCACCTTCTATAACTAAACCCCACACACCCTGCACCCTGTAAATTATTTTGTCACATTTCTCCTGTAGAAGATACATTACATGCTCAGTAGATGGCAGAACCATTAAGCAGTCAATAGGTGGTGCTGCAATTACATTGTTACAAGACAGCAACATTTTCAGTCAGTAACATCATGAGCAAGTCACCAGATAATACATTCATCACACAGAGACTAGATCGCCATACAATGACACAAGCATGAGAGGAAAATATCAGGAAATCACCAAGGGACAGTATTATCACAGACACCAGAGGGCAGTAATATCAGTCACCAGAGGGCAGTATTATCACAGACACCAGAGGGCAGTATTATTACAGTCACCAGAGGGCAGTATTATCACAGTCACCATAGGGCAGTATTTTCAGAGTCACCAGAGGGTGGTATTATCAGTCACCAAAAAGCAGTACTATCACAGTCACCAGAGGGCAGTATTTTTACAGTCACCAGAGGGTGGTATTATCAAAGTCATCAGAGAGCAGTACTATCACAGTCACCAGAGGGCAGTATTATCACAGTCAACGGAGGGCAGTATTATCACAGTCACCAGAGAGCAGTATTGTCACAGACACCAGAGGGCAGCATAATTAGTCACCAGAGAGCAGTATTATCACGGACACTAGAGGGCAGTAATATCAGTCACCAGAGGGCAGTATTATCACAGACACCAGAGGGCAGTATTATTACAGTCACCAGAGGGCAGTATTATCACAGTCACCATAGAGCAGTATTTTCAGAGTCACCAGAGGGTGGTATTATCAGTCACCAAAAAGCAGTATTATCACAGTCACCAGAGAGCAGTATTTTTACAGTCACCAGAGGGTGGTATTATCAAAGTCAACGGAGGGCAGTATTATCACAGTCACCAGAGAGCAGTACTCTCACAGTCACCAGAGGGCAGCATAATTAGTCATCAGAGAGCAGTATTATCACGGACACTAGAGGGCAGTATTATCACAGACACCAGAGAGCAGTATTGCAGTCACCAGAGGCAGGCCCGCCATTAGGGGGGTACAGGCAGTACAGGTGCAGGCCCGCCATTAGGGGGGGTACAGGCAGTAAAGGTGTACGGGGCCCGGCCGGTCTGTGAAGCAAGGGGGGGGCCCGCGGCCGCTGGCAGGTAACTCCCCCTTGCTTCACAGCAATGGTAGAGAGAATAGGCAATAAGCCTGTTCTCACTACCATGTCCACTGTTTATACTTCAAATATGGAGGGGGGGGCTTTGAGTGAGGCTCGCACACATGTGAGGGGTCCGTGCTCCGCCTCTGTGTCCCTGCTGTGCGCCGCTCAGTAGGTGTACATACATAGCCTAGGCAAATTCAGTGTAACTTACTCTCCTACTCCGTGCTGTGACAGGAGCAGCCGGGCCCCTCCTCCCTCTGACCGCGCCGCATCCACGAGACTCAAAGCCCCCCCCCCCCTTTACAGCGCTGTGGAACCCCACTCAAAGCCCCCTCCCCCTCTTTACAGCGCTGTGGAACCCCCCTCTCTTCAGCGCTGTGAGGTCACTGAAAAAGCCCCCCTCTCTTCAGCGCTGTGGGGCCCCTGGAAACGCCCCCCTCTCTTCAGCACTGTGGGGCCCCTGGCAAAGCTCCTCCTCTCTTCAGTGCTGTGGGGCCCCAGGCAAAGCCCCCTCTCTTCAGCGCTGTGGGGCCCCTGGAAAAGCCCCCCCTCTCTCCAATCATGTGGGGCCCCTCTCAAAGCCCCTCCCCTCCAGCCATGTGGGGTCCCATGAGGCTGGGTGAGAGGAGCCCGCTAGCTACCTATCTATCTATCTACGGGGAGCCCACTAGCTACCTATCTATCTACAGGAGCCCACTAGCTACCTATCTATCTACGGGGGCCCACTAGCTACCTATCTATCTACGGGGGCCCACTAGCTACCTATCTATCTTTGGGAGCCCGCTAGCTACCTATCTATCTACGGGGAGCCCGCTAGCTACCTATCTATCTATCTATCTCTCTACGGGGAGCCCACTAGCTACCTATCTATCTACGGGAGCCCACTAGCTACCTATCTATCTACGGGAGCCCACTAGCTACCTAACTATCTATCTACGGGAGCCCACTAGCTACCTATCTATCTTCGGGAGCCCACTAGCTACCTATCTATCTTTGGGAGCCCACTAGCTACCTATCTATCTGCAGGAGCCCGCTAGCTACCTATCTATCTACGGGAGCCCACTAGCTACCTATCTATCTACGGGGAGCCCACTAGCTACCTATCTATCTACGGGGAGCCCACTAGCTACCTATCTATCTACGGGGAGCCCACTAGCTACCTATCTATCTACGGGGAGCCCACTAGCTACCTATCTATCTACGGGGAGCCCGCTAGCTACCTATCTATATACGGGCGCCCACTAGCAACCTAACTATCTATCTACGGGGAGCCCACTAGCTACCTAACTATCTACGGGAGCCCTCTAGCTACCTATCTATCTACGGGGAGCCCACTAGCTACCTAACTATCTTACGGGGAGCCGCTAGCTACCTATCTATCTACGGGGAGCCCGCTAGCTACCTATCTATCTAATGGGAGCCCACTAGCTACCTATCTATCTACGGGAGCCCACTAGCTACCTAACTATCTATCTACGGGAGCCCGCTAGCTAACTATCTATCTACGGGGAGCCCGCTAGCTACCTATCTATCTACGGGGAGCCCATAGCTACCTATCTATCTACGGGAGCCCACTAGCTACCTATCTATCTACGGGAGCCCACTAGCTACCTAACTATCTATCTACGGGAGCCCGCTAGCTACCTATCTATCTACGGGGGCCCGCTAGCTACCTAACTATCTACGGGAGCCCACTAGCTACCTATCTATCTACGGGAGCCCACTAGCTACCTAACTATCTACGGGGAGCCCACTAGCTACCTATCTATCTACGGGGAGCCCACTAGCTACCTATCTATCTACGGGGAGCCCGCTAGCTACCTATCTATCTACGGGGAGCCCGCTAGCTACCTATCTATCTACGGGGAGCCCGCTAGCTACCTATCTATCTACGGGGAGCCCACTAGCTACCTATCTATCTACGGGGAGCCCACTAGCTACCTATCTATCTACGGGAGCCCACTAGCTACCTAACTATCTATCTACGGGAGCCACTAGCAACCTAAACTATCTATTACGGGAGCCCACTAGCTACCTATCTATTACGGGAGCCCACTAGCTACCTAACTATATATCTACGGGAGCCACTAGCTACCTAACTATCTATCTACGGGAGACCACTAGCTAACTATCTATCTACGGGGAGCCCGCTAGCTACTATCTATCTACGGGAGCCCACTAGCTACCTACCTAACTATCTACGGGAGCCCACTAGCTACCTATCTATCTACGGGGGCCCGCTAGCTACCTATCTATTTACGAAGAGCCCGCTAGCTACCTATCTATTTACGAAGAGCCCACTAGCTACCTATCTATTTACGAAGAGCCCACTAGCTACCTATCTATCTTCGGGGGCCCACTAGCTACCTATCTATTTACGTGGAGCCCACTAGCTACCTATCTATTTACGAGGAGCCCACTAGCTACCTATCTATCTTCGGGAGCCCACTATCTACCTACGGGAAGGGGCCTATATAACTAACTACTTATGGGGGTTATATACACCTAACTACCAGGGCACTAAGGGGGTAATTATTACCTTTTGGGCACTATGGATGGGGAGTTTGAACATGGGGAAGACATAGGTGGGAAGATGATAAGAGTGAGGAATCTCAGGTGTTTGTGTAAATTCTGCAGGGACGAGTGGTGCCCGGGAGAAGTCGCCAATGGCGGTCTGGACTGGATGGAGAAGAAAAGGAAATGTGAACAACTCATCAGCAGGATGTCACCTGTGAGTCACAAGCTGTATACTGCACTGTGTGTGCACTTGTATCTACCACTATATGGTCACTGTATGGAGGTATTATTGCTCTTGGTGTAACGGCTTATATTTAGTAACAGTACAGTGGTATTATTTAGTCTCTCTATGGTGGAGAGATGTGGTGATGATGTGGTGGAAGTATTTGGTTTGTGTATAGTGTTATTGTATTGGTCTAGGTGTACTGGTTTGGTCAGTAACATTATAGTGGTGAGATACAGTGATCATGTGGCGGTATTCGCTGGCCCTTGTATACCTACTGACTCGCACAATATAGATAAACTGTACATTTTAAAATCCAACGCGAACTGAATCCAAACACAATGGTGCAAATGCATTTTTTTTTTGTTGGTGGACCGGGAGGGGGCGGTGTTGCTAGGGGGCAAAGTTGGTAGCGGGGGGGCCCCGATGCTTCAGCTGTATGGGGCCCCGAAATTTCTGATGGCGGCCCTGACCAGAGGGCAGTATTATCAATCACCAGAGGGCAGTATTACCACAATCATCAGAGGGCAGTATTATCACAGTCACCAGAGGGCAGTATTATCACAGACACCAGAGGACAGTATTATCAGTCACCAGAGGGCAGTATTATCACAAACACCAGAGGGCAGTATTATCACAGTCACCAGAGGGCAGTATTATCACAGACACCAGAGGGCAGTATTATCACAGTCACCAGAGGGTGGTATTATCACAGACACCAGAGAGCAGTATTATCACAGTCACCATAGGGTAGTATTATCAGTCACCAGGGGGCAGTATTATTAGTCACCAGAGGGCAGTATTATCACATTCACCAGAAAGCAATTTTATCCCAGACACCAGAGGGCAGTATTATCACATTCAGCAAAGAGCAGCATTATCCGTCACCAGAGAGCAGTATTATGACAGACACCAGAGAGCAGTATTATCAGTCACCAGAGGGCAGTATTATCACAGACACCAGAGAGCAGTATTATCACAATTGAAAAAACAAGTTGTCCAGCTCAATCCAAGTGGTGGAAAAAATTAAAAACTTTTTATTTATACACTCGTCTTTAACAGCGAAAAGACTGTAGACAGAACATCTTACTGCGTGAACACACTAACGCGTTTCGGAAACAGATTCCTTAATCATAGCGTGTCTAAACTAACAATGACAAAGATTTATATAGGCAACTCTAGTCACATGATCCAATGGGAAGTAGCTATTAACCCTGGGTTGCCCTATACAAAACACAATTTATAAAATATACTTAAGCCTATAAAAACAACACAGTACTTAATATTGATATAATATGTCGTGTCTCTTATTACGACCAAAGGGGATAACGAGTACCCATCTGATAGATCCACCAAGCCTCCCTATTCAATAGTTTTTTGCGATGATCCCCCCCTCTCGCTGGTCTGAACACTCTCTCTAAACCCATGAAAGAAAAACCTGCGGTATCACCTTGGCAATAGGTATGTCTATGGCTTCAAAACATTTTATAGAAAAACATCAAGGTGATACCGCAGGTTTTTCTTTCATGGGTTTAGAGAGAGTGTTCAGACCAGCGAGAGGGGGGGATCATCGCAAAAAACTATTGAATAGGGAGGCTTGGTGGATCTATCAGATGGGTACTCGTTATCCCTTAGGTCGTAATAAGAGACACGACATATTATATCAATATTAAGTACTGTGTTGTTTTTATAGGCTTAAGTATATTTTATAAATTGTGTTTTGTATAGGGCAACCCAGGGTTAATAGCTACTTCCCATTGGATCATGTGACTAGAGTTGCCTATATAAATCTTTGTCATTGTTAGTTTAGACACGCTATGATTAAGGAATCTGTTTCCGAAACGCGTTAGTGTGTTCACGCAGTAAGATGTTCTGTCTACAGTCTTTTCGCTTTTAAAGACGAGTGTATAAATAAAAAGTTTTTAATTTTTTCCACCGCTTGGATTGAGCTGGACAACTTGTTTTTTCAATTGGACTATTACCTGGATTTCTTTGGATCCGTCCGCGCTGCATCCGGGGGTGGAGTATCTATGGTGAGCTGGATCATACCTGTGTGTGAGCAGTATTATCACAGTCACAAGAGAGCAGTATTATCACAGTCACCAGAGGGCAGTATTATTACAGTCACCAGAGGGCAGTATTATTACAGTCACCAGAGGGCAGTATTATTAGTCACCAGAGAGCAGTATTATCGCAGTCACTAGAGGGCTGTATTATCACAGTCACCAGAGGGCAGTATTATAACAAACACCAGAGAGCAGTATTATCAGTCACCAGAGGGCAGTATTATCACAGACACCAGAGAGCAGTATTATCACAGTCACCAGAGAGCAGTATTATCACAGACACCAGAGGATAGAATCAGTACGTTCATAAACTAAATAGAAACATAGGTTTGTGGCAGTAACACTTGACAGTCCTTAGATGGCAGTATTACCGCACAATCACAATATCAGCATACAGGCACTAGATGGCAGCATTGTCACACATTCAAGAACCAGAACTTCTGCAGAAACAGTCAAAAGTTGGCCATCATTCTGTGCAGGTTCCCCCAGGTACAGGAGGAAAGTTTACAGATTTTGCTTCAGAGCCCAGTCTATTATCTATTATCTATCTATCTATCTTCTTCTATCTATTATTATCTATCTCATATTTATTTTCTAGGGAGAAGAAAAACTCGCAGTAAAACCTGTGTTACAGGGGGTACTAGCGGATGTAGTGGAATGGCCTAATTGGACTAGAGCGTGGATGAAAAATTTAGCAAATTCAGCTTAATTTTAAAGAGTAATTTAATTTAATAAAAAAAAAAACAAAACGCTTTTTCGGGGCACACCCCCTTCCTCAGATAGCATAACTACACCTAATTTATTAAAAGAGACCATAAGTTCAACATAAAACAACCGAAAAGGCCGACGGTTTCCTGGCACTCCACGCTTTCCTCGGGGGTACGATTAGACATGTGTACACAATTTTATTGAGAAATTTTCTGCAAAAATGGTACGGAGTTTGACAAAGAGTACATTTTTTACAAAGAACCGGTATGTTCCGTGCATTTCGGTGGTTAAAACTTCTTCAATCACACAGAACCCCTATGATGAAAGGAAAGGGGGTTTGCAAAAAGACACAGGGTGTCGATGTAATTAGACACCCGTCCCCTTGCAATCCAGTCCCCTGATCAGCTTTAATGTGGTGTTGAACAGTCTAGCTTTCAGAAAAAAAAAAAAAAAGAAAAAGGAAAAAAAGGGGAGACAGATTTCAATAGGTGTGTGGGTGACACACTATAAGTCTTACAAATACAAGGCCCTTTTAATGCCAAAAGAGAAAAAAGTGAAAAAGTGAACGATTAGTCAAAGATCATGGGGTATAAGTGGGTAATAAATAATTATCTAAAAAAGTAATTGTGCCCCAACCAAAAATAAACCCGGGGTTACGTAAAGGAAAACAAACAGCAAATTTTATAAAGAACCAAAAAGTACATTATGAGTAAATGTTAAAAA
>JAODAL010051117.1:0-26910 GCA_025379985.1 Phyllomedusa bahiana | reverse complement strand
AATCCCAATTTTCCTGGTGTTCCCAACCTCAGTGAAACTTGAAGGAAGGCCCACATGGGTGCACGCTTCACATTGCAGGAAAGTTACTGTGGCCAACCGGTCATCATAAATCACTCCTTTATCTTTTCCTACATCTATATTTTCTGGGTGTGTGTAGGAGCACAAGTGGTAGCAATCACCAAACAGAAAGGGGTGATCACTTTTTGGTATAATTCCTCCAGTACTCAAGTAGCAACCTTTAAATTTGAGTTTTTCGATATTGCCCAATGCGGACCACTAACCAATGATAGCCCATCTCAACCGACTCAGGATACACACATATCTGCTGACTACATGTGCCAGTTGGAGACACAATACATATGTGTGACCGATGACTATTGGGGTACTAAGTGTGATTCCTGGGGGGCAGTTGGATGGAACACCGGAGACAACTGGGGATATGGACCTGAAACTATACTGGGAAAGAAAGACAAAAATGGTAGAGCTTTACTTGCTAGAATGACATTGTTCAAACCACCCTGTGTAGATGGTAAGGGAACCCAATTGGTTTTAACCATAGACAATCCTAGTCCAAAAGATGCAGGGGTTTATGTCCTGGGTACTCAGGTGGAGGTTATGGAAGCTGCCTCACTCAATTTAACATTAATGACATGGTAGACTCCCCAGAATGGAGGCAACTAGAGACCCAGATCACTAGAACTACAAATATGGTGAGAGTTCAAGCACAAAGGCATAAAGAAATGATAGCCATTGCAAACCCCACATTAGAGGACATTTATGCACCAGAAACTGGATATAATGATATGCATTTCTGGCTAGAATGGATGAAGTATTCTGTTGCCCAGCACAATAAATCTAATTGCTATGTATGTGCAGTGCCGGGCCACATCTTGGGTCAGTCCTGTTACACTTAGACCCAGCCTCAGAAAAATGCTTCCTCAGTTTGTTTAGCAATAAGTCAACTTCTGATCCTACCTGTGAGATGTGGAAGGTAAAGCACCCCTTGGTAACACAGAGACCAACGCCAAGCTTGGGAATTACTATATACCATGGGAATTACACCTGATTTTCTATTGAGGGAGGCGTTAGAGACTTGGGTAAATTTAAACCAAGATACTGTGGTATCTATAGTGATGCTCCCAAACAACAACTCATGAATCAGGTACATCTATAGCTGATGTCTTTTGGATCTGTGGTGACATGAAAATCAGATCCAGGCTCAAAGGCAACTGGTCAGGGGAATGTGCTCTAGCAAAGGCTATAATGCCCTTACACATATTGCCACTGGAAGAAGCAGAGAGGGAGATAGCCTCACCCCACAACAGATACAAGAGATCCAGTGGCCCACAGCCCAAAGGCAGTTATGACCCACATGTGTATTTGGATGCCTCAGGACAACCATGAGGGGTGCCTGATGAATTTAAAGCTAAGGATCAGGTAGAGGCAGGATTTGAGTCAATCATACCCCAAATAACAATCAATAAGAATGTGGAATGGATAAACTATATCTACTATAACCAACAGGAGTTCATTAATGACACTCAGGATGCCCGACAAGGCCTAGTCGAACAAGTAGGGCACACCTCAATCATGGCTTTCCAAAATGGAATGGCTCTAGACCTGGTCCTAGCAGAGAAGGGAGGAGTTTGCAGGATGATCCATGACATGTGTTGTACGTACATCCCTAACAATACAGCACCAAACGGGAAGGTGACCTTAGCCATTAAAAGGTTGGATGAACTTTCTCAGGAGATGAAAAGAAACTCGGGAGTTAAGGACCCGTGGGATCAGTATTTTTCCTGGATGAATGTATGGCAGATATAGTTAGCCCAAGCAGGATTGGTATTGGGAGTAGTGTTCTTAGTCCTGATACTAGTAGTGATGTGTGTCATTCCATGCATCAGGAAACTGTTGTCTAAAGGGATAGATCAGGTGGTACCTGTGCTCGCTTCCTTGGAGGAGGAAAGTTCACCCTGTATGGAAGAGAATTCCATAACCAGTGTTCCCCCAATGAGAACAATAGTTCACAAGGAAGGCTACAAATTGACCAACAGGCCATAAAGTCACACCCACAATGGGGATTGTGAGAGCAAGGTGTGAGGCTTTTTCAGGGGTGACCATTCTTAGTTTTCCAGACCCTAAAACCTCTTTCAGCTCTTATCCCTCTGATCTTAGGACAGTTGTTTGTGTTTAGAGAGCTAGGCTAGTTGTCGGGGTCGAGAGTAGCTCGTTAAAGCTGACCAACACCCGCAGGCAGGAACCCAAGTTAGCTTAAAAGTAGTGTTGAGCGATTGCGTTGGCTATCGAGATCGAGCGATAGTCGATAGTCGGCCACTATCGATAAGGTTTTTCGATAGTGAGCATCGATTATGAGCGATTACCATTAAAGTCTATGGGAGAGCAAACAACACCTTCATTATTACACCCAAACAAGGCTGGAGAAGCTGAAATTAACACCCACAACAGTCAAATGGATACGTGCACATCTTAGGCAACACACTTAGGTTTAAAAGTCACAGAAAAAAAGTCACAGACCATTCCTATCCCTGTCTTACCAGCCTGACCTTAACCTGCATCACCACAAATTAAAAAGTGCCCGAAGGCAGTATGATTTGAATCATCATGTTACTTGAACTGGACATTGAAAATAAACCCGTCCTGGAACGCAGCATGAGCCCCAAACCTGCATGACCCCCAGATTTAAAAAGTGCCACAAAAAGGAGTCTTTCAACCACCATTTTAGTTTCACTGGACATTGACTATACCTGTCCTGGACCGCTGTATGACCATTAAACCTGTCTGACCCCCAGATTAAAAAGTGCCGGGAAAAGGGTCTGTTTTTGTCTGTATCTGTTATGTTTTTCGTATAATACACGGTATTTTTTGCACCTTTCAATTCATCTGTGGTGACTATAAAATTGCTGTTTTAAGATTTACGTTTGGGTGCTGCGTCAATGAACAAAGCTGGGTGCGCAAAAGTCAAAAAACACGTATCTGTTATGTTTTCGTATAATACACTGTATTTTTTTTCACCTTTCAATTCACTGTGGTGACTATAGAATTGCTGTTTAAGATTTACGTGGATGCTGCGTCAAAGAAAAAAGCTGGTGCGCAAAAGTCAAAAAAACGTATTGTTATGTTTTCGTATAATTTCACGGTATTTTTTGCACCTTTCAATTCACCTGTGGTGATATAGAATTGCTGTTTTAGATTTACATGGATGCTGCGTCAATGAACAATGCTGGGTGCGCAAAAGTCAAAAAACACGTAACTGTTATGTTTTGGTATAATAAACGGTATTTTTTGCACCTTTCAATTCACCTGTGGTGAATATAGAATTGCTGTTTTAAGATTTACGTGGATGCTGCATCAATGAACAATGCTGGGTGCGCAAAAGTCAAAAAACACGTAACTGTGATGTTTTCGTACGATACACGGTATTTTTGGCAACAAACAACCTGTGCTGACTACAAGATTGCTGTATTGTAATTTAACTGCAAGGTGGATATATCAACAGTCACAGGTGTAATGGGTAAAATTGAAAATGAACACCTATCTGAAATGTATACTGATAATAAAAGTGGAGTTTTGCAGCTAACAAAGAGACTTGCAGTTACTAGAAATGATTTGTATCCAATATAAGTTAAGGCTGCCCAATATCCAGGAAATATTTCAATAGCAAACTGTTAATAATAAAGATATTCCACTACAATGTCTACACTAAGTCTTGGTGAACTTTATCCAGTGTTCTTTATAGATAGAGCTTGTCTGTGTTCGCCCGCGGGCCCCATCCCCCCCCCCCCCGCTCCCACCGCCGTGAATTTACAGCGGTAGATGCTGCTTTAAAATTCTCTAGCTAACTACATAAAATCTTCAAATCTTTAATCTAACTAAATTGGAAGGATCACAGCTAATAGTAGAGGTTTCTCTGTGCAGAAATAGACTAATTTCGCTGAGCTGTTTGGCCACAGGCAGAGCGGAGGTCCTATCCCTATAAGACGCTGAGAGACACTGAGGCTGAAACAGGAAACACTGTTTTATGTAAAACGAGGTCATGTGATTTTTCCAGCCAATCGCAACCATACACATCCCAGTCATGACGTCGCACACACATCTCACCCTGCTCTATTCTGTAATCTGATTTGCTGGCCGCCAAAATTACAGGAAGCGCCGAAAAAGGCGCGATCTTAATAGATGATGCTCAGATTTTAACCTTAATTATCGCATGATCTGGAAATTTCGATCACCATAAAAACCTTGCCGATTTCATCTTTGTCGATAAAAATCGCTCAACACTACTTAAAAGTCATAGGGACAGTTAGGGACCCCTCTCCCCATCCTTACCTAGTAACAGGGAGGAAGCGGATCTAACAGATTCTAATGTTTTTAGGGGGGACTGTCAAGTTGATGATTTAGGGAAAAAAATTGAAATCAGTTTTATCATCATATCTTTAGCAAGTTCACCAGGTATTGTGTTCTGACTGCTCTGTATTTGCTTTTATTGCAGATATTTTCTACACAGCTTTCCTTGAAACAGATGCATTGCCTGCTTACAGCAAGAGAATCAAAGCCTCCCTCCTCCCTCAGATGATACAGAGGAAAGTTTGGGAATGTGTCTTATCAGTTTATGCCTAATGCGTAGATGCTAATTCGAACCTGTCTCTTATCGACCGCCAATTAACCCATCATATAGTGATAGAATAGTCATGTGATTAAAAAGTTCTATCGGACTGTAACTCGGTGTGATTAAATCAGATTTATGCCCCAAACCCGAACGGTGTGGTGTGTATCTCTTGAGCTGTCGACAACTGTAATAATAATATAATTCGGACGGAGACATCTAATTGGATAAGGAGTAGAGACCAGATACTTCTACACCTAATTTATTATCCTGACAGTAGTACCAGCTGTACTGCCCTAAAAGCCGCGTGTTGGTGTATAGGCCCAGAACTGCCACATCTTCTCAATGGTGGAACAGAAAGTCGATAGTTACCAACCCTCTTCAATGCACACTGAGTACTCCTATGAGCCGTCGCCTAGGAGAAGTAAGCAGTGCAAGAGCCGTTATACAGGAGATCTTGGAAGCAATATCCCAGAGTAAGCGGCATGATGACGCCACACCGCTCACGCTGGATACCAGCTCCCGAATTGAGTTCTTCAGCGTGGGAACAGGGAGAGGTGACTATGTTTTTGTTTTTTTTCTAATCAGTCAGAAGGAGCCTTATCTAACTACAGAAGGCTATATACCTATAAGTGGTTATTTAGCTATAGGGGAGATATATATCTCTAGGGGGATGTGTACCTACAGGGGGCAGTACATACAGTACGTCTGCCTGTGAACACTGCTATCTACCACTATATGGTCACTGTATGGTGGCAATAGTGGTCTTAGTGTAATGTTTTTCATTCACTAACAGTACAATGGTATTATTGAGGCTGTTTATTGTGGTGATATCTCAATTATACTTCATAAGCTCCATGACGAACACCTCCTCAAAAATGACGCAATTACGATCTTTTCCCATTCAGCCTCATATAAAATTTTTGGGGGTTTTCTAGTATATTAAATAGTATGATCAATTGCAACATTAGAAAGTACAACTTGTCCTGCAAAAAATGTAGACTGAAAAATAAAATAGTACCAATACAACAAATGCAAACTAAATTCAGCTGGATCATCCAAACAATACTACTTTAACAAGATCACAGCAACCACTAAAATTTAAAATAGCAAAAAACTTTATTGAAACATGCTACATTACATAAAATAGTTTAAGTAAAAACACTAAATATGACTCAAAAAATGTGAAGAGGTTTAAGCAGTCCTCTGGGAAAAAGTAATAAATACATACATGTATAAATACCAATGCTATAGTCTACTTTTACACATACTATGCTACATATAGGTAAGATGTATATATCCTCTAAATATATAGCAAGATGAACAACAAATGCCTAGTGCACACAGCACAATCTATAATTTGCTACGTTAAAGTACAAATGAATGTTCAATACATAAATACATATATTATAATAAAATGCAAACGTGCAACAAAAATAAATATATGATAGTATGAATAAATATTTAGAAGCAAAATGTTCCCAGAAAACATGATTAAATAGATTATATGCTATGTTTCTTGTAAGATACTATACCCAGATAGACTGCCAATGACAGGATTCCCTACACGCATTTAGTGTGTATGCTTCTTCAGGGGAGTCTGAGTAAAATGTGCCAGAGAAGTCTTTATATGTACATCTAGATTGTTAAGTCACAACAGCTGAGGAGTCCAGCACTATTGCAGTGCTTCCTGTTGCATACCCGGAGGGCGTTGCAGCACCAGAGGGCGTTGCGGCACACAGGCATGACTAAATAAACCTTCACATGATCATAAAAGTAATGTTCTTAAAAAGGAAAAAAACTCAGTTTTTCCATATTTTAAAAGCAGTGTACTTACAGAATATGTAAACTCCACCCTTGGAAAAAAACAAACTTTTTTTTTACCATAAGGGTTATCTACATTTAAGTTGGTTACGTGGTGGTTTACATCAACATTTGTACAGTCATAATATTTCATTAGTTGGAGTTAATACTTGTGATCTGATGATATAAACATTTAATAAAATGTCTCAGATTCCAGATTTTCTCATTTACTGATATGTAACAAAATATCACAGCTAAGCTGTTGTTTTCTTGTAAACGAAGTCAATGCTAGATATGCAGCTGCTATGATACAGTATATGTAACTTAATGTACTTCAGAGAGTTAAGCGTAGCCAAAATTAGAAAGAAAAACATATCTCTGACAAGAAAATATGAGTCACAGTTTACCCTAATTAAATGTTGCCATGGTGAAGCCTGTCAGAGCCAGCTATATACGCAGGATATTTCAGCTCTTCATGGACAGAACAAGTCAGTGGCAAGAATCTATTTAAATATTTTTTCTCAGGCTGAAACTTTATATTTCTGGATGCAGCTTAAGTTGTATTTGCAGTTGTGGGCTCATTGGCTAAAGTTGCTAAATGCACATTCATTTTATTGGCAACAAAAGGCCGATAATAGTGAGCACTAAAACAGTTGTAGCCAGGTAATAACAATATAGCTAGAAGCTGGCCAGGGACTTTAATAGAAACCTATCGTATTTTACGTAATTTAAGGATACCTATTATCTCTCAATTGGTAATATATGTGTAGAGATAGGGTTGTATCAAAAGGCTAATGGTTTTATGGAAAAAAATATTTGATAGCTTAGCACTGTTGTGTTGGATGTTTTTCTTTTTATAAACAAAGCAATGAGCAGAGAATCTGTGTAGTTTATGTCACCTATTTGAGCACTGTATCCCACAACTCCATAACATGGAGCTGTACAGGTCTCAGTGTGTCAGCATAGCACTACCTCACTCAGCAGAACTGGGACAAAGTATTTTAGTGCGCTAGGCCAATATTGCACGGGGTGTCCACCAGGGTCGTCGCTAGGCCCTGCTCCAGACTGGAGCACCAGGGCCTGCTCAGGTCATACAGCCATCTGCCTCTCCTAGGTCGCACAGCCATCACTCTGCCTGGGCTGTGCGGCCTAGGAGCTTCCAGAGGAGCGTCCCCATGCTGGCGGTGTGACGGGCAGAAGAGTGAGGCACTTGGCAGGGCAAAAAGAAAGGTAAGTATTATTTTTATTATCTTTTTCATTGGAAATATATAAATTTACCTACCTATGAAGGGGTGCCTATCTGACTATGGAGGGGACCTATGTATCTGTCTAATTATGAGGGCACCTATGGACTTGTGTAACTATAGAGGAGACTTATATACCTACTTAACAATGGAAAGCACTTATATACCTACAATACCTAACTAAGGAGGGCACTTGCATACCTACTTAACTAAGGAGGGAACTTTTATACATACCTACCTAAGAGGGGGACCTATTTACATGGATACCTATCTTAGAAGAGGACCTATATACCTACCTATTGAGGGGGAATATATAACTAGCTACCGACCAAGGGGGCCTATATATCTACTAAAAATGGCGTCAGCATAGGTGTCCTTTATTTAAGATCCCAGTGTAACAGCATCACAGCAACGTTTCGACTCACATCTTGAGTCCTCATCAAGCTGAGTCTTTATGACCACCACCATGTGTGGTGGTCATGGTCTGGGAATATTATTTGGTCCTTAGGCAGTGGTAGAATTGGAATTGATGGTCTAGGTATTGTGGGATTTTTTCAGTAGCAGTATGGCAGTAATACATTTGGCATATCTGCTCCATGTGCGACAAGCCGGGTGACTGGGACAGAGGGCCTTTAAGGTTGTCATGGGCGATAGTATGGCATGAGGGTATGGTGGCCTTGTTCCCAGGCCCTGCCTGATTGCAAGAATGTTCCCTGCTACCCAACCCCACACAACGCCCACAGCTGAGACAGTCACTGCAAACGTAGGCTTGAGGGTAACCGTTTATTTACTAGAAGCTGGAACGGTTGGTATAATACAGAGTAATACGGGTTCAGTCTCTCGTGGGTAGGCCACGGTAGAATACAGCTTTGTTAAGGAGCAATTAGAAGTAATCAGAGTCTTGGAGCTGTATGAGCACTTTAGTACTTGTAGGAGAGATGCAAGTATAGTTTGGAAGTAGTAGTTTTAGAATCTTGAGAAGTTGGGAGTAGTAGTAGAGTAGTAAGGAGTTGTTACAGACCTGACCCAGAGGGGTGAGACCTTCAGCTGAACGAGGCTCGGGTCAGAAAATACTGAACTTGAGACCTGAGAACTTGATGCTGCCAAGGCACACTGGTTACAGGTGGAAGAGGCGTAGACAACTGACATGGAAGCCAGGACAAAGTTAGTCGGAGTTGGGGGACCCTCGAACACACTTCCATCTGGACAGTAGGCTCTGAAACACGATATATTGGTAGTCCTACTGGAAACTGAAGTAGACCCGTGGAAATCCTTGTTGCGTGCTGGATACAGGTTGAATTTAGACGTTGAAAAGTGCTAGGTCGCAGCTAGGCTGTGGTAGAGGAGACATGTGCTCTCTGTGGAGTCTTGTGCATCCCTTCTTGGAACTGTCCAGCTCTGACTGGTTATTCTGAGGCTGCAAAGAGAGCTCCCCTGATTGGCTGACATGGCTGAGTCACTTATCCAATCAGGTTGCTAGCTGAATAACTCCTTAGTTGCTGTAAATGGGCAAAGTAAGTGCAAGAGATATGCAGTTTGGACCACTAGGTGGTGGTAGAATACTGTAGGAGAAACACACAAGAGCAATTACAATAGAACGAAATAAAGAACTGTCTGTAACTTAATTATGTGAGCTCACAGTGAAACTAGTCGTAGAGGAGTGGATTAGTGAGCGAGTTGTAGTGGCTGTAAGCTACTCACGAAACAGGCAGATGGGACAAGGTTCTTTTTTTCGGGCCATTACATCATCTCCCTCTGAAGGTGAGCCGTCCTCGGCAACTATGTGAATGGAGGACTACTGAGGAGAAAAAATATAACATAACCATTGGCAAAGCAAGGATACAGTAACAAATTACAGTACAATAAATAACATGGAAACTTAGGCATTGAACTGATAAATGTGCCAATACAGCGATAGAGTCTCTGTCTATTAGTCCATAGGCTGTATATAAACATAGTCCAAACAATAAACAAGGTGCTTGGTATAAGACCAGGTGCTGAGGCTTGAACGTTACTGAACTTACTAACTATCTGACTTAACCATTTATGTATGGCAAAGTATATATACAAGAAATGACATACAGTCTTTATTCTTGGTAGCGGGCAGGTAGAGTTCCTTTTGTAGAGTGCTCTGACCATCTCAGCAATGGGATCTCCCCTTCAGATGCTGGAGCATGAGGTTGATCCTCGACTGGTGCTGGAACATAGACAGAAGCAGCAGGTGAAACTGGAACAGGGACTGTCATTGGAGCAGACAGTGGGGTTGAAATTGATACAGGCATGGGCACCCACTGGTAGCATCCAGGGATGATAAATGGAGTAGCTCGCAGAGTGTCTTCCAAAGAAGGTTCCTTAGGTGGAACTTGGACCACTGGAGAGGGCGTACAAACTCTGACAGGCGGCTGTGAAGAAGAGGACAGGACGAGAAGGTCTTCTTTGGTACACAACTTCATCCTATTTTGGTGCACTGTCTGAGGAGCCATTCCAAGTTTCTTGACTTCGTAGACATCTGATTCAGGAAACGGTATAGCTGTGATAGTGTATGGCTCAGGTTTCCACAAAGAATCCAGTTCATCTGAGCGATGGTACTTTTTAAGCCAAATTTTGTCTCCCACCTCTAGTGGTATGGCAGTAGCTCGCTGATTGTAGGATTCCTCTTGTCTCCTATGTGCTTCTTCCATCCGTCTATCAACAATCTCTTTCGCTTCTTGGATTCGCCTTTGGTGCTCAGAGACCCAATCGGCGTTAGGCAAGGGATTAATGGAGTCAGGAATTTGGATTCCAAGAGCTCTGTCTTGAGGGAGCTGTCCTTGACTACCAAACATCAAGTAATAAGGTGAGTATCTGGCGGAGCAATGAGTCATGTTATTGTAGATCTCGACTAACTTATCCGGTAACTGTGGCCATTCTGCCTTTTTAGACACTGAAGCTGTTCGCAGCTTGTTGATGAACACCTGATTGATCTTATCACAGAGACCATTCCCTTCTGGATGATAGGCTGTTGTGCGGAGTTTCTTACACTCGTGGAAATTACAAAGTTCCTGGAAGAGTTGGGACTCAAAAGCAGGTCCACGATCAGTCAGTACTGCTTCTAGGCATCCATAATGCTTGACATACTCTCTGTAGAAGGTGATGGCTGTTGTTCAAGCTGTTAAGTCTTTTACTGGAACCACGACGACCCACTTTGAGTAGTGGTCTACCATCGTTAGAGCATAAGTGTAACTGGATCGGGTAGGAGCCAATTTCACATGGTCTAAGGCGACTAACTCATTCGATCTGTGAGAGGTGATGGGATGTAAGGGTGCTCTGGCGTCTTTTCTTCCGGCATTAGACAGATTACAAACTGGGCACTCGTTGCATCAATTTCGATATCTATTCTCATTCTTATCCAGTAGAATGTCTGGCAGATATTAGACTCAGTCTTGTGGACACCGAAATGGCCGGACTGGTTGTGATAGGCATCGAGCACGATTTTAGCATCATGCCTGGGGATGAAAATTTGATGGAGTCTTTCTCCCGAGACAGGATCTAGAGAGTTTCGAAGGATCAGGCATTTGTTGATGAAGAGCATTTTTCTTTGCCTCCATAGGTGTCTAAGCTCAATGTCAGGGTATAGTCTTCTGAGTCTCATAGGGATCCTACCAGTACAGAGGTTGTCAAAGATTTCTCCAAGGACTTGCGACTCATCTTGGATAGTCTGCCATCTAGATGGATCTTGGAAGGGATCAGACTTTTGTTGAGAACTCTGTCAGCTTGAGTTGCAGCAATAGCGTTCTGCGTAGCAAACCTCAGATAGAAGGGAGGCATCTCAACATCTTCCCAATCGTCTTCTTCAGATGGTTCTTCACCTTTTGGGCAGATGAGACAGTAGATCAGCGTTCACATTGATTTTACCACTACAATACTTTATCTCGAAATTGAAGCTCGCCAATCTTGACACCCAACGTTGTTCGAGGGCACCGAGCTGTGTGGTGTGGAGGTGAGCAAGAGGGTTGTTATCCGTGAATACGGTGAACGGTGTAGCTGCAAGATAGTCCTTAAATCTCTCAGTGACGGACCACACTAGAGCTAGTAGTTCTAGTTTGAACGAGCTATAGTTGTCGTTCTTCTCTGCTCCTCTTAAGCTTCGGCTGGCGTAAGCAATGACCATTTCTCGATTGTCCTGAACTTGTGACAATACAGCTCCTAGGCATTGATAGCTGCCGTCTGTGTAGAGACGGAATGGATGATCATAGTCAGGATAGGCCAGAATCGGAGGTGATGTCAACAAGGCTTTCAAAGTTTGGAACGCTGTTTCTTGACGTTCAGACCAGTTGACAGGAAGCCTTCGGTTGTAACTCTCTTGTGGGCAACCACATAGTAGCTGATGGAGTGGTTCAGATACCTGCGCAAAGTGCGGTATGAAGCGACGGCAATAGCCGGCAAAACCGAGAAATCTTCTGACTTCTTTTATCGTTCTTGGAGTGTCCCAATCTTTTACTGCAGAGATTTTATCTGGGTCATGCTGGATTCTGTCAGCACTGAGGATGTGGCCTAAGTAGTTGTGGTAGTCATGGCTTGAGCAGATGGCACTTGGAGAGTTTTATCTTGAGGCCATAATCAATAAGAACCTGGAACACTTCTGCAAGATGGTGAAGATGGTCTTCGTAGGTGTGTGAATACATGATGACGTCATCAAGATAGAGCAAGACACTTTGGAAGTTGACATGACCAAGACACCTTTCCAGTAATCGCTGGGAAGTAGCAGGGGCTTTACATAACCCGAATGGCATACTCATGAACTCGTAGAGTCCCATTGGGGTGGTAAATGCTGTCTTCTTTCTGTCCTCAGGAGCCATAGATACTTGCCAATAACCGCTAGTGAGGTAGAGAGTGGAGAAATAGGCAGCTGAGCCCAAAGCAGCGATGGATTCTGCGATACGGGGAAGAGGATATGAATCTTTGTGAGTGATGTTGTTTAGTTTTCTGTAGTCAACACAGAAGCAAATATTACCATCCTTCTTCCTTACCAGGAAAATGGGTGCGGCTCAAGGACTTTGACTTTCCTGGATGACATGATGTCCTTAATTTCCTTGATCAATTTCTTAACTTGCTGATAGTTGGCAGGCGGAATAGGTTGATGTTTCTCCTTGATAGGAGGATGATCACCGGTATTTATTTTGTGTTGGATCAGGTTGGTCTTGCCGAACTCAAGTGGATGCTTACTGAAAGCTTCATGGTGTCGCTTGGCAACCTTGTTTACACCATTGATGTATTCCGTAGGAGTATTAGCATCTCCAATACTAAGTTCGTCCAACCAGTGGGTATGAGCTTTATTAGAGTCATTGGAAAAAGCTTGGATAGACAATTGTCTCTTCATTCGCGAGGTCTTCTGGGTAAAGCTGATATAGCATAGCAACCGTAGCTCGATTGGTGAATCACTGAGGTTGACAAGCCGTACGGGAACTCGGCCATTTGAGATGGTCACGACAGTTCTGGCTGCTTTCACAAGAGGTTGACCGTCGTTTTGGACGGAATCAAGGAGGGCTTCGTAGGCAGCATTGTCAATGCCTGGGCAAACTCTACACCAGATGAGGGTCTCACTGTTAGCTGTGAGGGTAATTGGGCGGACATCTTTAGTGCAGACACGACAAATTTCTCCTCGGTTGTTGGCAAACTTCTGCTGAGCGGAGAGCGCTTTAATTATTTGCTGGACAGCTTGCCTATAGTGGGAGGAAGCAGATGACAAAGAGGCATGCAAAGCATTTAACAGTTCAGAGAAAACATGGCGGATGGCCTTCATGCCTAACACTGTAACTGTGTTGTCTCCCTGAGCCTCAGTAACGGTAACACCTTATTGTGGCAATTTACGATCACCAATTTGGATGGTAGACTCCCAGTAGCCTACTTGGGGAATGGGCTGACCATTACCGTCAACTAAACGTAACTTGGCTTTACCATATGGACTCAACACACTTAAGTCCCAATGTTCCTCAAATATGTGCCTTGGAATAGTGGTTATTTGGGAACCGGTGTCAACTACGGCTTCAAGAGGAACACCGTTGATCCACATACTGTAGTTATATGCGGGCATTTCGAGAGAAAACATGAAATCCACTGTGGTTGTCCTTCTGGGCCCTTGGAGTTACTTCCCGAGGGGCGGACTTGGGCCTCGGAGGTATCCCGTTTAACAGAAAGCATTGAGACTTGCGATGTCCAGGACGACGGCAATAGGTGCACGTGATGGAGACCTTTCAGGCAGAGGCCTATCCGGGTTTGGACAACGAGAGTGGGGCTCCAGAGACAATGTTCTACTTACAGATGACTCACAAGATGAGGTAGAAGATTGTCCCCTTAACACCTTTAGAGCTTGACAAAGAGAGTCCATTACCTGAGCAAGTGCGTCTGGAGTGACAGTGGTACTAACGGGTGTAGAAGTCTGTGCAGCTTGAATAGCTTGCATGGATGAAACAGTAGGTAGTGGTGAAAAAGCAGAAATTCTGCGAGCCAGGTCTGGGGAATACAGAATAGGAGTATAGCTGGTACAGGGTGAGTCAGTTCCTATAAGTCGTAGGGCTAGAGCTTTGAAATTGAGAAATTACATGGTGGGATTCTGGGCTGCTAGCATGCGTAACTGGCTCTGTATTAGTCTAGAGTCCACTCCTTCAATGAATCGGTCAGTGATTATGCTGTCAACAGCTGAGGGATCTATGGTGTCAACTTGTTGCAGAGCTCTGTATGCAGACTGTAGTGCAAGTGCATAGACTCTTAAATTCTTACCTGGTCTCTGACGTCTGTCATAGAACTTTAAACGAACCTCTGTAGGCGACTGTACTTCAAATTCTTTACACAGACGGGTGAGGATCTGCTGCATGTTGGCTTTTTCAGTGTCCGGCCAAGAGTGTACTTCTTCTGCAGCTGGACCTTCGAGTTGTCCTAGAAGCAACTGAACCTGTTGATTAGGAGAAAGCGAGACAAGTTCAAGAGTGCGGAGCAGTTTCTCTTTAAACCCTGCAAAGGTGTGAGGTTCTCCGTTATAGCTTGGGAGACTAGAGGTCTCAATAAAAAATGGCATGCCAGTGGCGACTATAGGTGCAGGAATGATGTTAGCAGCAGCAGGCTGTGGTGCAGAAATATTAGCCGATGAAGCGGAAGGGCTGCTAGAGCCGACAGAGTCATTATTACTTGCAGTAGACATAGTAATAAAAATAGGTAAACTGTCCCTTTAAGAAAAAATTGGTGCACCTGTCACTTTAAGAAAAAGATAATTTAGGATGATGCAGCAACATCTGCTGATGATCTGATTATCATTCCCCTCCTTAGAATTAGCACTGTGACAACAGATAGGAGAATTGCACTTAGCTGAGGGTGAATGCAGGCAGGAGCTGGATGGATGGCTGAAGATGCAGGCTTGGAATGATGACCGGAGCTGTGGGCTTGCTGGCAGGAGGCTGTAGGAGGACCGGCAGGAGAGTGGAGCAGGCGGCTGGATCAGCGATGGAAGCGCTGGGGCTGTGCCGATTTCCAAGATGGCGGCATCTTTTCTTGTGCCACAGCAATATTTTTCTTTACTGGTGCAGAGATGCAGAGCTGGAGAGTTTTGGGGGCGGAGCCCGAGTGCAGTGCATACACAGGAAGACAGTCAGTGGGCGTAATCCCTTGTATGCCGCTCCAGCAGCAGGCAGCGACAGTAAAATGGCGGCAATAGGCACAACAACAGCTGGACAGATCAGCAGTAGTGAACACACACTAAGTATGACTTCAGAGCTCCCCCTCTTTGAATAAAGCAGGCCTTTTCCAGATTGTACAGTATGCAGTCTTTATGGGGTTTCCAGGCAATGCTGGGACTTGTAGTTCCACAGTAATAGAAAGGACACAGAGGTGCTCTAAATCCTGTTCATGACTCCACTTGTGACAAGTCGGGTGACTGGGACAGAGGGACTTTAAGGTTGTCACGGGCGATGGTATGGCACAAGGGTTTATAGTGGCCTTGTTCCCAGGCCCTGCCTGACTGCAAGAATGTTCCCTGCTACCCAACCCCACACAACGCCTACAGCTGAGACAGTAAATGCAAACATAGGGTTGAGGCAGGGGTGTAACTACCGGGGTAGCAAACGTAGCAGTTGCTCCGGGGCCCGTACGCTCAGGGGGGCCCGCGCCCCGGGGCAGCTGCTACTGCGTCCGCTACCCCAGTAATGCCGCTCCTGTGCCCGCCGGCAGTGAACTTAACAGTTCACTGTGGTGGGCAGGGAGCTGAGGGGCCCGGCGCATGCTGCCTCTGAAGGCCCGGGTCCTCCGGCCCGAGCGTTCAGAGGCAGCGCTACAGGGAGGTAGCAGAGCGGAGCGGCGATGCGCTCTGCTACTTCCCCTGCCGGCGCTCTGTGATCACTTGGGCGCGTGCGGTGACGTCACATCACCGCGCCGCCCGCGCTATGCGAGCGCAGAGGCTGCAGTGAAAGTAGCAGACCGGAGCGAGCGGCGCATCGGGGGAGCATGCACGGAGGTGAGTAAACTATTTATTATTTTACCTGCCCCTAAGCCTGCCTGTATACCCCCTAAGCCTGCTGTATAACCCCCAAGCCTGCTGTATACCCCCTAAGCCTGCCTATACACCCCCTAAGCCTGCCTATACCCCCTAAGCCTGCCTATACACCCCTAGCCTGCCTATACACCCCTAAGCCTGCCGTATACACCCCCTAGCCTGCCTATACCCCCTAAGCCTGCCTATACACCCCCTAAGCCTGCCTATACACCCCCTAAGCCTGCCGTATACACCCCCTAGCCTGCCTATACACCCCCTAAGCCTGCCTATACACCCCCTAAGCCTGCCTATAACCCCTAAGCTGTTACACCCTACCCTGCCTATACCCCCCCTAAGCCTCCCGTATACACCCCCTTGCCTGCCTATACACCCCAAAAGCCAGCCTATACACCCCTAAAGCCCTGCCTATACACCCCCTAAGCCTGCCTATACACCCCCTAGCCTGCCTTTCCCAGCCCTAGCCTTCCTATACACCCCTAGCCTGCCTATACCGCCCCTCTCCTGCCTATACACCCCCATAAGCCTGCCTATACACCCTAAGCCTCCCTTACACCCCCTAAGCCTCCCTATACCCCCCCTAAGCAGAGGCGGGACGACGGGTAGGCAGAGGTAGGCGATAGCCTAGGACGCCTACCTCTGCCTATCTGTAAGGGGCACAGGCAGGGCCCCCCGGCCCAGAACCTCGCCGGGCTCCAGGCCGCTGCCGTGGGCCTGAAGCGCCGGCGGTCTCTTTGAGTGCGTCTGCGAAGCAGAGAGCGAGCGCTCCCTGCTCCGCAGACAGTGTCGGACCCGCTTACCGGAGGATCCCTGGATCCTCCGGTAAGCCGCAGCGCCGACACAGTGGGACTGCCGGGTGCGGCTCAGCCGGGCAGCGTTGCGATGTCATCGCGACGCTGCCTCTCCTTGGGCGCACAGTCGTCATAGGCCGTGCGCCCGAGGAGCTGCCGGAGGAGCGCACGGCTGAAGAGGACAGAAGAGGAGCGCGCGCCCGGGAAGCAAGTAAGGTGAGTATTAATGTTGTTATTTTTAAGTGCCTGCCTGTGGCCCCTAGTTATATAACTGCCTGTGTGCCCCTATAATGCCTGCCTGTGGCCCCTATATACTGCCTGTGGCCCTTATATACTGCCTGTGGCCCCTATAATGCCTGCCTGTGTGCCCCCTATATATTGCCTGTGGCCCCTATAATGCCTGCCTGTGTGCCCCCTATTTACTGCCTGTGGCCCCTATAATGCCTGCCTGTGTGCCCCCCAATTTTACTGCCTGTGGCCCCTTAATGCCTGCCTGTGGCCCATATATACTGCCTGGGCCCTATAATGCCTGCCTGTGTTTTTCCCTATATACTGCCTGTGGGCCCCCATAATGCCTGCCTGTGTGCCCCCTTTATACTGCCTGTGGCCCTATAATGCCTGCCCGTTGCCCCCATACGCCCGCCCGTGGCCCCTATACGCCTTCCTGAGCCCTATACGGCTGCTTGAGCCCCTATACGCCTGGGCCCGAGCCCCCCATATGCTGCCTGTGGCCCCTAGTTATATACCTGCTTGTTAGCCCTGATATAACTGCCTGAGCCCATATAGCTATATAACCTGACTGAGTGATCCCAAAATCTATATACCTGTCTGAGAGTGACCCTATATCTATATACCTGCCTGAGAGTGACCCTATGTCTATATACCTGCCTGAGAGTGACCCTATATCTATATACCTCCCTTGAGATTTGACTTTAAAATCCCTGCCTGAGTCCCCCTTTATATTAATATTTCCTACCTGTCAAAGGGGGAACAAAATAATGTACCTGCCTGTGGAGGGCATATCTATATACCTGTCAATGGGGGCTTAAATACCTAAAATTTTTAAGGAGTTACTGGAAATAGAGGATTCTAAGATTTTGGTGCCCAAACCCTTTCAGGGACGAGTTTTGGGCCGGGAGCAATCACCCGGAAAAAGGGGGAAGGGAGGGGAAAAAAAAGGGGAAGGTGAACGCCTGATCGAAATGTTTGTCTCCTGTGAGTCACAAAATGTAACGCCCAGTTTTAATCACTGCAGAGCTTTTCAACTAAAAACAGTAATCACTTTTCGGGTTTCACTGTAGGGTGGGGGTTTATACAGTATGTAATCAAGCCGTGTCAGCGGGATAGTCACATGTGGGGGTGGGTTTTGGGTCGGGGTCGGAAATTTTTATTTGATCCTTAAGTGAATAGTTTTGGGTTTTGGGTTTTTTGTAGGGTTTTTTTAGTAAAAATCATTCGCCCGGTAGTTTGGCCCCATGAAACGGTGGATTATTTGGTGACTTTTTATTTAAAAGGTATTTCACTGTCATATGGAGGGAGATTTTTAAAAAAAAAGGAAAAAATTTGTCATTTGAAAGTGACTGCTGGGGAAGGGACGGGAGCTATGTGGAATTGCAAAAATTTTTTAGTGACGGGAACTGGCCCGGGGGAGAGGAATTAGGGGGGGGGGGGTGAAAATTTTTTTGGGAGTGTGGGGGGGGGGGGGGGCCCCATTGGCTGTACTTGCCTAGGGCCCCAAAATTTCCTTTTTCCCAAACCCTCCCCCCTAACCTCCCTTGTATCCCCCTAAGCCCCCCCAAAAAAACCTTTTAAGCCTCCTGTATCCCCCCTAAGCCTGCCTGTATACCCCCTAAACCTGCCGGGTACCCCCCCAAAGCCTCCTTTTAAAACCCCCAAAGGGCCCCCTTGGAAAACCCCCCCAAAACCCTGCCTGTATCCCCCCCAGTTTGGGCCTTTAGACCCCCACCTTCCCTTTTTAAAACCCCCCCAAGCTTCCTGGGTACCCCCCCACCTTGCCTAATAGCCCCCCCACCCCTTCCCTAATACCCCCTAAAGGCTCCTCCCCTGAAAGCCCTGTCAAACCGTGAAGCCGGGTCTCCCCAAATATAGCCCCTATACCCCCCAAAAGGGCTTGCCTACCTATTTAGCCCCCGAAGCCTGCCTGTCTACTTTAGGGCCCCCCTTTAGCCCCAAAAACCCTATCCTATAGGGCCCCCTTTTACCCCAAACCTAACCCCCGGCTACGTTTTTTGGCTCCCTTTTGCAACCCAAACCCTGCCTCCCAAAAAGGGGACCCCATATACCGGGGGGGGGGGGGGGGGTTGCTGGAAAAGTCAGGATTCTAAAAATTTTTGTGTCAAAATCCCAGGGACAAGGGGTTTCGGGAGATTCAGGGTTGGGGGGGACTGGCCCGGATGCAGAAAAAAGGGGGGAAAGTAAACGACTCGCCCAGAGAAACGTCACCTGGGGAGTCAAAAAGATGTAACTACACTGTAATCACTTTATGTTTTACAGAGTGTGTACATTGGTGTCTACCACTATTTTGGTCACTGTATGGGGGTAAAATACAGTCTGCAGAGCCTGTTACACTGGGGTTTTACCACTATATGGGCCTGTATGGTGGGTTTTAAAAACATCTTTCAGAGTCTGTGTACACTTGAAAATACCCTATATGGTCACTGTATGGGGAAATATGGGTCTTTTTTTTACTGTTTAGTTTAAAAGTGTAAGGGGGTATTATTCATCCCCTATTGGGGTAATTTTTGGTCCTGTTTGGCGGGATTTAAACAAGTCCCTATGTAGTTAAAGGGGTTTTTGGTAAATTAAATTGGGGTTTTGGGATAGGGGGATTTGTTTGGTTTGAGTATGAGGGTGATATTTAGGTGAGGTATTTGCCCCCTTTTATTTTTTACATTAAACCCAACCAAAAAGTCCTGGGGACATGGTCGTGGGCAGGGAGGGGGGGGGAGGGGAAGGGGGGGAGGGGTTTGCCCTTTTGGGGGGCCCGGCCCTTTCTAGTTACGCCCCTGGCTTGAGGTTAAACAGTTGCTTTTCTAGAAACTGGAAAAGGTTGGTATAATACAGAGTAATACGATTCATCTCTCGTGGGTGGCCAGGGTAGAAACCAGCTTTGTTAAGGGCAATTAAATAATCAGAGTCTTGGGCTGTATGACCCCTTTTAGTACTTGTGGGAAGATGCAGTATGTTTTTGGAAGTATTTTTCCCGGGAAATTTTCCCGCTCGACTGGTTTTTTTTGGGGTGAAAAAGAGAGTCCCCTGGCTGCGGGCTGAGTCACTTACCCAAATGGGTTTGTACTGAAAACTCCTTAGTTGCTGTAAAAGGAAAAGTAATGCAAAGATATGCATTTTGGGCCCATAGGTGGGGGTTTTAGAATACTAAGGGAAAACAAAAGAAAATTACAATTGAACAAAAATAAAAATTCGGGAATTTAAATATTAGAGCTAACAGTGAAATCTGGATTTGGGGACTGTGAGCGATTGTAGTGGCTGTAAGACTCATGAAACCAGAAGGAAAAAATTTCTGTTTCGGCCCAATAAATTAAGGTGTTTATCTGGTGACCATTTTTTTTAGGTAAAAACCCTTGTATTTATGAGGGGTTTTTGAAAAAGCAATTTTCTTAGCGCTGTTTTTCACACGTATGTGAGGTGATCGACAGGATCTATGTGGAATACGTTAAAATTAGTGACAGGAGCATAGGTTTTTTTTCTCTGTAAAAATATATTTGCAGTTCACAATGTGCCGTGAAAAATGCTGTGTGAAGTCAGCTCTACTGAGCAAAATGTACACGCCCAGAGTTTTGGGGCCCAAGGCTTTCACCTGGGCCCACAAAAGGAAAATTTTTAACCATCCCCCTCTTTTAACAGACTGTAAAGAGGGGGACGCCGCATCCCTTCCCAAAAATGGGGGTGGGGCCCCCATGCCCGGGTGCGGGGGCCCCCCGCAGGAGAAGCTGCTGCGCTCTGTTCTCGCTGCCCGGCCTTTGCGGAGCGTGATGGCATCTATTTATGAGCTGCTGGAGCAGCTGCAGTGGGCAGCAGGAGACCGCGGGCCTGCTTGGTTGGAGTCGCAGGTGCGGGAGCCCACGGTGGGGGTAGTGGGCAGCTCACTGTGGACCACTCCCCCCACAGGCCCCTGGGTTGTCGGGCCTTTTCCCCGGTGCCTCAGCCAGAGTTTACACCGCGGACCAGTGTAAGCCGCATGAGACCCTCCCGGTACCCTCAGGGCCCGGGCAGCAGGCCGCGGTAGGTCGCTGCCCCCCGGGGGGCTGGGGTAATCGCACAGGCATCGGGCCAAACGGTGCGGGGGGGGGCCCCTTGCTGGTTCGTGCTGGGTCCACGCAGGGGTACCTTCCACGATCTCTCCCATGGTCACGGCGGATCCACCTGGCGATGCTCCGGTCGGGGGATCCGCCAGGCGACGCAGGCGGAGCGCTACAGTGTCCTCAGTGGGTTTGGAGCCACCTGGGATGACATCTGGGCAGCGGCAACGGCCCGGTCCCTTTTTACCGCTTCTCCAGTTGGCTCGGCAATTTCTGCCCCTGTGGGTGTAACCCTCCAGGGGTTTGGGGGAGGAGAGCATCCCTTTTCTGGCGCGTGGGGGCGTTCAGCATTTGGGTTGTCTCCCGGGGGCCGGAAGGGCCACCCGTGATGACGTTTGAAGGAATGAGGGAAAAACGACTGGGAGGGTCACGGGGACCTGTGCAGTCTGGTGAGTATGCGTCCTTGTCATGTCTGTCCATCTTGGCTATGTCTCAGGGTTTAGAGGGTGGGATGGCCCATGTGGGGGACAGTTCGTCGGGCATTGATCATACGGTGATCGGGGTTCCCATTTGGCAGGACCTGGTGGGGAGTATGCAAGAGTGGTTGGTGCGTTTCCCAATGCCTGGGCCGGGTAGTGGGCCTACTCTGCCTATGACGGCCTGGGTTCCTCTGTCGGTTTTAGCGCAGGGCGAGTGTTCGGTCGGGGCTACTGGCGGGACTTCAGGGGTGGTGGCACAGGGGCGCGGCGACAGTGTTACAGTGTCAGTTCAGAATGAAAATAATCGGTGTGATACGGTGCGCTTGGATGATAGAGCGCGGGGGGAGGTGTATGTGTATTTTGAGGGCCCATTAGAGGCCCATTTAAGAGGAAAGTGAAGGAAAAAATTTTTGGCGGGGGACGAAAATTGGAATATTCCCCTACACCCCATTTAATTTGGACAAGTGTAAAAAAGACGATAGTAAAAAGGAGGAGAAGCGGCGGTGGTGCTTGATTCCTCAAGCATTCGCAAATTGGATGCAGGCTTTTCTCCCCCTTTAATTTGGGAAGTGTTTAGGGGGAAGGCTCCAAAAATTTGCTTTTTCGCTACTTGGATTCTATCAGAGAGGCTCAGAGGGTTTATGGTGGGCAGGCATGGTTAAGGTATGATGAGCAGTTCCGGCAGAGGAAGGCGGTTCGCCCATCTATCCGATGGGATCAGAAGGATATTGGCCTGTGGCTCCGGTTGATGGCACCCACTCGCTATTGGCAGCCCTTTCATGGTGGGGCCGGCGGTATCTGCAAGCAAGTTGGAGAAGGCTCTAACACTGCCGGAGGGGGGGGAGAAGGGCAAGTAAGACAGGAGTCTGCTGGCAATTTAATGAGGGTCAATGCAGATTTGGGAGCAATTGCCGGTTTAAACATAGTTGTTCCATATGTAGCGCAGGTTCCCATGGGGCCTCCCGCTGTCTTCGAAAGGGGAAGGGCAAGGGTGCTTGATGCCAGTGAAGGTAGCCGCGATGGAGGAATTTCTAAGTAGATTTCCTGACCAGGAAGCTGCGCGGCTGTTGTATGACGGTTTTAGTTTTGGTTTTCATATTTCTGCGCCGGCTCACGAAGTCCACTTTTCCGCTGAGAATCTCCGTTCAGCGTTGCTTCACCTGGCGTTTTTTTCTGACAAGTTAGCTAAGGAGGTGGCGCTTGGGCAGATGGAGGGTCCATTTTCATCTTCCCCTTTTCCTGATTTGATTATTTCACTGTTGGGGATGGTTCCGAAAAAGGAGCCAAACAAATTCCATTTGATCATTTGTCTTTTCCTAGAGGTCGTTCGGTGAATGACGGGATCGATCTGGATCTTTGTTCTATCGAGTATGCAATACCTCATTCGATACAGCAGTTCAGTGGGTTCATTTTTACGACTGTGGGGCGTTGATTGCAAAAACGGACATCGAGACGGCTTTTCGGTTGTTGCCGGTTCACCCGGAGCGTTAGGTTGCTAGGTTGATTCTGGGACGGGTCGTTCTTTGTTGATAGGTGTTTGATGATGGGGTATTCTATCTCATGTTCTTATTTTGAGACATTTAGTTCTTTCTTGGAAAGAACGTGGTGCGTGATGTTTCGGGTATTGCTTCGGTGATCTATTATCTGGATGACTTTCTTTGTGTTGGGCCTTTGCAATCTAGGACTTGCTCGGTGGCGCTGGCGGCGACCGTGGGCCCATCCACTTGTCTTAGCTTCCTGGGAATCTGCATTGACTCGGTGGCGATGGAATGTCGTTTGCCAGAGGATAAATTGGTAGCCCTTTAGGCTGAGGTAACCCGAGCCCTCTTGGTTAAGAAACTGCCATTGCGGGAGTTGCAATCCTTGTCGGGCAAACTGAATTTTGCGTGTCGAATTATACCGATGCGCATGGTTTTCTGTCGTAGGTTAGCGGCTATGACGTCGGGGGTGCGAGCACCTCACTATTTTATACGCTTGTCGGTGGAATTGAAGGAGGATCTGAGGGTGTGGCAATCTTTTCTTGGGAAATATAATGGGCGGTCGCTCATTATGTCGCAAGCAGTATCCAGTGAGGTGGACATTTTCAACTATGCGGCAGGGGGTGGTGGTTTTGGAGCGTACTGTGCTGAGGAGTGGTGCGTCGGGAACTGGCCTGACATTTGGGTGGCCGAAGGGTTGGTCAGGAATTTGGCATAGCTGGAATTGTTTCCGATTGTTGTGGCTGTGGAGTTGTGGGGGTGGGGGGGCGTATTAAAAATAGGAAGGTGCGTTTCCATTGCGGCACCCTCGGCGTGGTTCAGGCCATTAATTCGCAATTGGCTTCATCCCTGCCGGTGGTTCGATTACTGAGAAGATTGGTGTTGTGGTGTCTGGAATTGAATGTGTGGGTCGTGGCGGTTCATGTGCCAGGGGTCCAGATTTACATTGCGGATGCCTTGTCTCGTTCACAGTGGGATTGCTTCCGGGCTTTGGTTCCAGACGCTGTGGAACGTGGTTTGTCCGGTGCCGACAGGTTGTTTCGGGCGTCCTTAGCGGAAGGGACCTGGAGGGCTTACAAGGCTTCTTGGGAGTTATGGGAGACGTGGTTGAGGGTGCTTGGTGCTATTCGGGGTCCGGATGAGCAGACGGCATTATTTTGTTTTTTGGGCCATGACCACGCGGAAGGTTGGTCGGTTTCGAAGGTGTTGCCTTTTTTTTTCCGCTTTAGCGTTCGGTTTTAGATGCCGTGGCTGGCGTGATGTGACTAAGGATTTTGTGGTGAGGCAGGCTTGGACGGCGGTACCGTAGGGGGCAGTCTTCATCTGATGGGCGGCGCCCGATCGTGTTTTGGTTGCTGGAAGCGATTGTTGGCCGGCTGCCGTTAATGTGTTCCACGGAGTTTGAGGTAGCTCTTTTCCAGCTGGCCTTCTTGTTATCCTTTTTTGAGGCCATGCGTATAAGGGAGTTGGTTTGCCTGTCCAGGACGGTGGTAGGCGGCTTGTTGGTGGAGGATGTGCGTGTGGTTGGAGGGGGTCTGGAGTTTTGGGTCAGGAAGTTTAAGACTGACCAGGCGGGCAGGGGCCATAGGGTTCACTTGGGGGCAGTTCAGGGCTCCGTCATGTGTCCCCTTACGTGTTATGTGACATACATGGGTAGATCTCCGCGGGGCGGAGGTCCCTTGCTTCGGCACTCGGACGGTGCCTTTTTGTCCCGCTTCCAGTTTACGGCGATTCTCCGCCGCTGCCTGGGCGAACTGGGTTTAGATCCGGCGGAATTTGCTCCGTATTCTTTTTGGATCGGGGCAGCGACGGAGGCTGTGAGATTGGGATTGAGTGCGGAGTCTCTTCGGAGAATTGGTAGATGGGAATCGGACAGGTTTCGCCTCTACATTTGCCCTCATCTGAGTGGGTCAGACCCATGAGCCGTTTGTTGGGGTTTTTTTTGGATGCGGGGGTTTGGTCAAAGTGACTTACTTAATAGTGGGTTGAGTACTTATTCGTTATGCCTTTGTTGTCCTTTCTCTTTTTCTAGTTGCTATTTGTGGTGTTTGTGTTTTTTCCTGAAGCGCATGCCAGGTGTCTGGTGTGGATTTTTGGTCACTCATTCGTACACTGGGGAGCCAAGACAACTGCATTGCGGGTGAGCGGTCTACAGTTGGGAGTGCCTCGCCACGTCGCAGTGATCTGTTAGCTAGGTATACGAGGGTTGTTGTGGAGTAACATACTGCCGGAGTTCCACAGATTTGCCAGCTGGGTGGAGGAACGTTCTGCCGGAGTTCCACAGATTTGCCAGCTGGGACCGCCCTCCAGATATTGTCGTGTTTCATGTGGGAGGTACTGATTTGGGGTCGTTTCTTCTTCAGGAACTGATTCGGAAAATCCGTTTCGATTTTTTTAAATTGTGGTTATTTTACCCGAACAGTGTGGTCTGATATTGTTCCTCGGCGGTGTTGGCGCAATGCGCATTCCGTAGTGGGTATCAACAGGGCTTGCATAACACTTAATCGGGCGGTTGCGGCCTTTGTTGCGCGGGATGGGGGCCTTTTTGTCCGCCACCGGGACTTGGAGCCTGGGGAAGGTGATTTTTGGAGAGCTGATGGGGTGTACTTAAACGCTGTGGGTTTGGACCTGTGGTCCCTTGGTATTATGGAAGGTGTTGAGAGGGTGTTGGGGCTGTGGCGTGCGTCGCATGCATGAGGAGTCATTCATGCTTGCGGTGACGGGGTTGGGTCCTTAGAGTTCGTGGAAATCGGTGGGGGAGGCAGATCTAATTTGGTCTCCCCTAGTTTGTTGGTCATTTGAGGACTGGTCTGGCGAAGGTGGGGGCTCTACAGGGCGGCGTACTTGGGAGCTGGTGGAGAGTTGGTAGTCACCTGAGGTGACTTTTGGTGCCCTTGAGCCGGGGGTGATGGCTCAGGGCAAGGCAAGGAAAATTGAACAACAGGCTTTCGCCAGACCTACGTTAGCTCCAAGGACCTCAGCCCCATTAACATTGGAAATGTCCAGAGTGGTTGGTAATGTTGTGGGTGGAGGTATGCATGAGAATTTGGTACATACCTATGCTCTATAATTATGTTTGTTTTATTTTGTTAATAAAATGTCTGTTGTGGCCAATCCATCCACCCTGTGCTTCTGTCTCCTTATTTAAAGTTGGGGAAGGCTTGTTGGCCCATTTGGTAAACGGGGTGGAGGAATAGAGTTAAAAGTGTGTTTGGAGGGGGGGGGGAGGTAGGTGCTGCACGGGGTCATGTATGAACATAAACCAAACTTTAGGCTGCTTGCTTTATTCCATGAAGGTCTGTCACAGACTGCCTGAGCCACTCCCAGCACCCAGCCAGATATTGTAACTAGAGATGGGCGAATTGATTCTAACGAAGTGGAATTCGTTTAGAATTACAGGAAAACTTCGGTTCTGAACGAAGTCGAAGTTTGGGGTACTTCGGGTGAAAGAAGTGTGCTTTTGATTGATAAAATGGCTGCGAGCACATGGCGTTACATGGGGCAAAGCACTCTGGGAGGAAGAAGGGCATAGCCTGCATGACATGTGCAGAGATGAAGCCAATCAGAGACCGGCGGGATTCTGTGATGTCACCGCACTATATAAGTCCGGCGCGACGCTGGGAGCTACACATCCTCTCACTTTACTGATCAGGGAAGGTTCTGCCGCGGTGAAATTTTTACTGAAGAATGATTTTT
>JAODAL010051116.1:0-26912 GCA_025379985.1 Phyllomedusa bahiana | reverse complement strand
AAATCATTTATGGAGGTATCTAACATACAGCCCCCAAACCCACTCAGACCTGGACTGGCCCCCAAAAAATTTTTAATTTTTTTTGAAAATGTGAAAAATGACTACTAAATTTCAAGCCCCCAATGTCTTTAAAAAAAAAAAAATAAAAAAAAATTATCCCAACCTACAATTTTTATGGTAGAGCTAGTTAGAAACTTTTTTGAGGGGGAATAATTATCTGTCTTTAACTTAAAGCACAAGTGCCAGAGAAAAATTTCTTGAATCACTTGGGTAGGAGAAGTGTCAAAAATTAAAACCACATAAATTGACCTTAGATTTCAGGTCTTCAGGAAGGTAAAAAACCGTGCAGCAAAAGGGTTAAAAATTTCGTACCATTTTTGTTTTAGCTGCCATCTTAGTGATCCATAGTGTACAGCTTATCTCAAGAGGATACGACCAATGACAAGAACTCCTCAGTACTGGCAACACATGCTCAGACATTACCTCTCCTCATTAACTCCTGTCAGTCTTTCCCTCCCTAGAAATAACAACCACTGCTACGAGTATTAAACCCCCGGGTTTTTCACTCTCTCCTTTTCTGTAATCCTTAGTAACGAGTCAAACAGTGCAAATATATTTAAAAAAAAAAACAACCTCAATCAGGTATGAGTATTGACAAAAACAAATTCCACAGGTTGGTTTTCTGCGGGAAATTTGAAGTATGCCCCCAATTTTGGGAAGACAAAATGCAAAGTGCTTTCATTCACTATTTGCAGTACTACACCCTTAAAAACAGTCTCTATTTACGGCGTGAAAAAACATTAGGGGGAAAAGCAGGGATGTCAAGCCTGTTTGGGTCACCTGATTCCCTTCAAACAAATCATGCGCATCCCCTTTTAAGCACACTGAAAGCTGAAGGAGGACAAATCAGGAATGAAATGCCTTGGTGGCAAAACCCCTTTAAGCTCAAACTGATTTGGGATATTTTCAGCAGCAGCATAACTGTAGAAGGCAAAGAATTGGTAGTTGCACCCTTTAATTTAGGGCCATGCTTTAATTTAATTTTGTTTCTCGTTTTTTAAAAAAATATAGTGATTTTTGTAAAAACTTTTATGATTTTTTACAATTTACATAAATTGCACCAATTAAGTTTACAAGTATAAGCCCGGTTTTTGCCCCAAAAATGTGCTGAAAAATCCCACCTGGTTTACCGAGTCACTGTCGGGGCTCGGGGTCTGCGGGCCCGGGCGCCGGGGAAGAGACCTTCTGCTACATGGACCCCCTTAGGGGGCGCATATAGCAAATCCCGAGTAAAAGCCCACACGCCAGGGGCCCGCAGTGGCCTGGGCACTTCGGCATCTCTTCACTTTTATGCGACTCCTCTTGGGGCACATACAGGAGAAGAACCATGGGAGCAAAGAACAGCGCTCCCTGCTCCGGGGTGTCCAGAGTTTTGCAAAAGGCAGTGGTGTCATAGCTGCGGCGTTGCCCATGACATCACCCTGCCGGCTGGAAGACATCGGGCGCCCGGGAGGCGGGGGCCGGGAGCGAGGGAAGTGTTTTTTTTTGTTTTTTTTTTTTAAAACCCCCTATTACCTGCCTATGGGGAACCCATACCGCTATAACCCCGCCATGGGGCCCATACCTGCTTAGGGGGGCTATCGCTCCCTTTTAAACCCGCCTAGGGGGACAATAACTCCCATAACCACCATGGGACCTATACCCCGCCTGGGGGCATATAGCGCCTTTTCCAGCCTAGGGGGACTATCCGCCTATAACAGCCTAGGGGGACATACATGCCCATAATCCCTAGGGGGACATATAACTGCCATTTTAATTGCCCAGGGGACATATAACTGCCCAAACCAGCCAGGGGGGAAATACCTGCCTATAATCAGTCTAGGGGGACATATATCTCCTAAATCTGCCCTTGGGAAAATCTGTATACCCGCCTATGGAGACCTATACCCCCTTTAGGGGGACTATAACTGCCTATACCCGCCATGGGGGAAAATCCCGCCTATATTGGTCATGGGGGACAATAAAATGCCAAACCTGCCCATACTGCCCGTGAGGGACATTTAAACTGCCTATACCTGCCTTTTTTTGGTCTATGGGCGACATTAAATGCCTATACCTGCCTATATTGGTCTATGGGGGACATTAAACTGCCTATACCGCTTTTTTCCTATGGGGGCTTAAACTCCCTAGTACTTTTATTGGTATTCATTTTTTTTTTTGAAATTTACCATAGCCGCTGCATTTTCCCCCCTAGGCTTATCTCGAGTCAATAAACTTCCCTTTTTTTGTGGAAAAAGAAAGTGCCCGGGCTTATACTCGGCAGCCATACTCGGTATATGGGTAGTTCTTGTCTCCAGTTGGTTCCCCGAATTTTCCCCCTATCCAGACAAATTACTACAACAAAAGGTAATAAACCCTCACCTCCATTACCACCATCCGCTATCTATCACCTGAACCGGGTTTTTCCTGTTCTGCTGCTACTTGCTATCATGCCAGTCAGTTACTTGCCTAGGACCCAGCTTACAGCCTAACTTTTAATCCTGTAGTGTTATGGCTGCTGTTTCTGCTACCTATGTTGATGTATCTATGTTTCTGCTATATCGTGCTGTTGTACCAATCTGTTACGTGCCTGGGACTCTGTCATCTGCCTGTACCCAGTGTCCCTTGTCCTGCACTTTGGCTCTCACCATGAGTAGCCACGTCAGGGGTACTGTCATGGTCTCCACACCACCATCTACGCTTGCAGTGGCTCAGAGGATCCACAGTACCCAGACCCTACGGAGTCAGTGTATACTGACACTGCTGGTTGAGACACTCCCTAGTAGCTTAGTGTGCTAATAGGTTGATTAGCATGTGAAAAGTCACTGGTTAAACAAGGCAGCCATGAATTAAATTTTTCCAAAAAAAGAGAGACAGCACATCCACCTCGATACGGCCCCCCAGCCCAAAAAAAATAACAAAAAAAAACTGAATCATGTGAAGCCATGACAGTTGGAAGAATAAGAAACAAAGTCCATCTATCCATTCGAAGGCCAAGAGGTGGAAGTCTAGGCAAAATATCGGAGTTAACAAGTCAGCTCATCACAAGGTCTATCAATTCTGGCGTGACAAACACAGCAGTGTAGGTGGCTCATATGCTTTATAGTAGTGAGATCACAGACATTTTGGGAAGACGTGTGAACATATAAACCCAAGTCTGGAGGGTGGCCCAAAAAAGGTAAAATTTAACTTCAATCTCAAAAAAGCATGACTTGGTTTGCAAAAACGTGGGCAGTAGAAGACTGGAAGTGGGTGATTTGGAGTGATAATTCTAAAGTCAATAAAATTGGGCTCTGATGGGTACAAATGGGTCTAGAATAATCAAAGGATAAGGAGGCTAATGGATTAAGAAATTAAAGGAATTGTCACGTTCAGTGTAGGAAGTCTTGTGATATAGGGTTGTTTCACAGCCAGGTTTTGGGATCTTGCCCAAATAATAGTGGTTATTTTTGTTTTTTCTTTATTCTCGTTTTCCAAGAGTCGTAACTTTTTTTTTGCTTAGATAGATGTATGGTGGCTTGATTTAAGTTCTGTAGTTTTAATTATATATTTAATGCACCATATATTGTATTAGAGAGCCAATAACAAAAAAAAAAAATTTGAGAAATGTAATTGGAGAAAAATACAATTGCTCAGTTTTTTGGGAGGGAGCTGCTTCTTACAGAGCTTATTAAGTGAAATAAACAGACATTTTTCCCTATGGTCAAAAGATTTTATCTAAACAATTTATATAGGGCCAATAAGTTTTACTACTTTAAAAAAAATATTTAAAAAAAAAATTTGCTTTGCAAACATCCTCTTTTGAAGTCAATCACTTTTTTTATTTTTACTAAAAAAAGAGATTCCAGGTGCCGGAAATCAAATGTCTTGCAGAGTCAGATCCAGATTTTTTTGATACCAGTTTGAAGTACAAGTGGCTTTTTGATCATTTTCATTTCATTTTATATAGAATGTGAAATGCCCCCAAAAACATATTTCTGGATTTTTGTTTTGTTTTTTACAGTTTCCCCTCATGAAGTAAAAAGAGATATTTTTTCAGTCAAGTTTTAGGGCATGTGGATGCCAGTTTTGTAATTTTTTTTTTTTTTTTTTTGGGTAAATGGAAAAGGGTTTCTTTTTAATGTCAAGCATTTTTTCCGTATATATATTTTTTTAAATTCTACTAACGTTTAGGGAGACATGTATTGAACTAGGTGCATCGAAGTTAATTTTCTCATCTATTTTCCACGGTATAATGCACCTGAATGTATGAAAGTGGTTTATGTGTGTTCATAAATGGTGTCTAAAATTCATTGCACCTCGCCTGTGTGTTTGCCGCACTATGGAACTTAGGTGCATTAGTAATGGCCAGACACATATAAAGGCAAATGGGCTAAAAAAAAAAATAAATTAATTAAATAGCAGTCATAAAATAGAAGCTAGGGGTGTGATCTTGTTTGAGGCCCACGGTCCCAGCAAGATTTGGGGTGTGCTGGTCCTTGCTGTATGTAAATAAAGGTGAGAGCAGCAAAAAAGATTTAAATTTAATGTAGTGAAAATTAAAAAATAAAAAAATTTGAACAACTTTTTGTGGTTATTTAAATTTTTAAAATTAGTTTTAGTTTCATTAATTTTAAAAAATTTTTAAAGGAAATATTTTTTTATTTTTGGGGATATTATTATTTTTTTTTCAATTTATATGATAATATTTTATTAATTTAAAAAATTTAATTTTATATAGTTTGAATTAAACAAAATTAATTTTTATTATTGTACTGGTTAAGTTAAGAAATATTGGGCTTTTCTCCCTAACAGCAAATCTAGTTACTTCAAATCCTCAGGTCAGGGAGACCCCATTGAAATAGATCTGTCTTTCCCGCAGTAATGTCCCTAGTTTTGCCGCCCCACATTAATATTTGTTAAGTTATGTGTCGTCGACGGCCCCCAAAAGTGTTGGGTCAGAACAATGCGCTAAAAATTTTCGTTAGGCACATTAGACATGTGCCGGTCACTTAGCAAAATCACCCCAAAAAAGGGGTGAAAAACCTGATCAACATGTCTCATTAGTCATCAAAAGTGTAATAGGCATACATTCTTGGAAAGTCTATGGGCCCATTAAAAAAAATTTTTAAAAAAAAAAAAAAAATTGAAAGGACAGCATTTGAAAAAAAAAAACGGTGTTTTTTATTCACTGGAAAAAAGACCCCGTTTTTTTTTTAAAGTGGTCCTTTAAATTTTTTTTTTCTTCAGTTTTTTTCTTAAAACTGAGGACGTGACTTTTCTTTTTTCTAAAAACCCGGGCTGTTTCTACTTTCTTTTTTATAGGCCATTATTAGGCCTCCGCCCCATGGCAATGAACACCCCTCGGGATCACATAAGGGGGCCCAACGTGATGGAAGGGCACCACGCCCTTTTTTTACGGTTGCTGCTTTAAAGAAAATTAAATCGGGCTGTTTTGGCAATTGCCACTGTTAAAACGCCAGACTGCTCCTTTAATGTCAGCATAATGTACCGTTATGTCATGGTGCGCTAAGGGGTTATACTTTAGTGTGTCTCTAATAATAAAACAACTTTTCATAAAAATCTGTGAAAGCTAAAAAAAGAAAAATGCTTCACTTACCAGTCACTTTACATTTCCCTTCTGTTTACCGATCTAGAAATCTGTACAGCATAAGAGATGCTGAGAGATCAGGTTACAGTTGCCTATAGAAGTCTATGGAGATGTGGGAAGAAGAGGGAGAGAGTGGCACAGAGATGGTGCTGGCATTACAGTGACTATTTTTTCTCATCTCAGTGCTGGACTCACAGCTAAACTATTCCTTACTGCTGTCTAAATTCCTCCATGATGTGCTAATGCTTTTGTTTTTGTTTGAGAGCCACTTGCTTTCACTTCCCGCCCTTTCCTCATAGTTTTATGGGCGGCGGGAGCCGATCCCCATGAACCTGCCCCCCCATGACCCCTTGAAATTATGATTTATGTTTATGATAAAAAAAAAAATAAAGGTGCCAGAAATTTTTAAGAAGGCTGAAAACAAAACAATATCTTCAATTAGATATATTACAAAGTCTCTTGCTTTTGCTTGTACTGTTGATTTTGGGGGTAGTTTTTTTATAAAAAGATTAGGGGGGGAAAATAAAATATTTTTACACTTGTGATTTTGAAAGTTTTCTCACCTACAGAATGTAAAGGTCTGTCTTTTTTATCATGGTCCCTTTTTTCTCAGAACGAATGTAAAAAAAAACAGAAAATCACATTGTATGATTAAAAAAAATGAATTTGCAATTAATTACATGAAAAAAGTATTTGATACAATAGAAAAACAAAACTTAATATTGGTACAGAAATTTTTGTTTGCAATTACAGAGGTCAGACTTTTCCTGTAGTTTTTATCCAAGTTTGCACACACTGTAGCAGGGATTTAGGCTCACTCCTACATACAGATCTTCCTTAGATCATTCAGGTTTTGGGGCTGTCGCTGAGCTACATTGAGTTTTAGCTCCCTCCAAAGATTTTGATTGGTTTTTTAGATCTGGAGACCTTCTAGGCCACTCTAGGACCTTGTAATGCTTCTATCAGAGCCCCTCCGTAGTTGCCCTGGCTATGTATTTCGGGTATTGTCATGCTAGAAAACCCAGCCACAACCCATCTTCAATGCTGTTACTGAGGAAAGAGATTGTTGGCCAAAATCTCATGATACATGACCCAATCAATCCTCCCTTCAATGCAGTGCAGTCATCCTGTCCCCTTTGCAGAAAAGTACCCTCAAAGTATTTGGTTTTCACTCCCATACTTCATGCTTGGGATGGTGTTTTGGGAGTTGTATTTTTCCTTCTCCTTCCCCAAAAAAAGTTTCATTTTGGTCTCATCTGACCACATTATCTTCTCGAATGCCTCCTCTGAATCATCAAGATGGTCATAGGCAAACTTCAAATGGGCCTGACCGTGAGCAGGGGGACCTTGTGTGCTCTTTCAGGATTTTAATCCATGTTGGCATAGTGTGCAACTCACGGTAATCTTTGAGACTGTGGTACCTGTTCTATTCTGATCATTGAACAGGTCGTCCCATGTAGTTCTGGGCTGATTCTTGACCTCTCTAAGAATCAGATTTACCCCACGAGGGGTGATCTTGCAAAGAGACTGAGATTGAAGAAGATTGACAGTCATCTTGAGTCTCTTCCATTTTCTAATAATTACGCCAACAGTTGTTGTCTTCTCACCAAGCTATAGCCAATCTCAACCTTGTGCAGGTCTACAGTTTTGTCCCTGGCATCCATAGACAGCTCTTTGTTCTTTGCCACGGTGGAGAGGTTGGAGTATGATTGATTAAATGTGTAGACAGGTGTATTTTATAAAGGCAATATGTTCAAGCAGGTGCAATTAATACACTTAGAGGGGTTGTCTCACTACACAGATTGCTTTTTATGTTAAAGATCTCGCAAAAACAAGTCACTTTGCAATGTATGCCCATTAACAGTGCCCTCCCTATTTGAGATTTTCCCCTTTTGTATGGGCTGCTCAGTCTCGGTCGCTATAGCCCGATGTTTGATTTCTAGATAGGCTGCCAATGGTTTCTGTAGTACAACCTGGCTTTTACTGGCCCAGTAGAAGCCGTAACACACCTGAATTAAGTGAAACAAGAAAAAAGGATGGGGAAGTGATCATGTAGAGAACCCCTTTTTAATGAGTGCAGAGAGGGGGTTCTTAAAAAAAAATTAAAGGTCGGGGAACGAATTCTTGTGGTTGGTAGGTGACAAATACTTATTTCATAAAAGAAATTTTGAATATTTAAAAATATACAATGTGTTTTTGGATTTTTTTTAGTTTGTCCTCGTTGAAGTGTACCTATGATAACAATTACAGACCTGACGTACAAAATTGCCAGTGAATCAAATACTTTTTTTCCCTACTGTATTCTTAAGGATAGGTTCACATCTGCATCAGAGGTTCCACTCAGAACCTGCGTTGCAAAGGTGAAAAATGTAAGCCATGGGATCAGTTTCACAACAGACACCCACAGCGCCCAATGGTCCGTATTAAACATAATGGGTCTGTCATTTTTCCCCTATGGTGTCCATTGTTGAGATGGAAAACATAGCGCAGAAACCTCTGATGCAGATGTGAACCTATCCTTAAAGTTGTTTAGGATTTCAGAGCAATGGAGATGCCATCCCAGAAAATCTGTGGCTAGAAGTCTGTAATTATTTATTTCACCTGCTATTGATCAGAATCATGTTCACATTTTAACAGTATTATTGTTTATTACCTCTGTTACCTTTCCAGAAATGAAATTGGCATGTATATTTGAAACAAAATTGTTTAGTGTACTCATTAGCTCTGTTACCTTTCCTGCAAACAAATTGGCATGTATATGTGAAACAAAATTATTTAGTGGACTCATCATGTGTGATTAATAAACAAATTATCTATGCACCCCCATTTAGCTACCTACTGTATATGATGTGTTAGACTCAGGATATACTAGCCTCAACCCCTGTTAGATCTGATTTCAATACCACTTAGAAGGAAAACATGCTGACTTCTCCAATTTATTACTTTGGAAGCAATTTCCCTGACATTTGTTATATCTCACAAGGGAAGATTTAGCTATTTTTCAGCCAAACAGCTGTTTTCCCCACATATAACATTTATGAAATATTATTTTGCTTACTAAGTATTATATCTTTATACTCACTATGAAACTTTTTTTTCTTGCTAACTATATCCCATTCATATGATTTACTTGCCTTTTTTTAATAAACTTAAGAGATGGCACCAGTCCACCTGGTGTTACTTTGTCCCCAAATCCTTATGAACGCTGCACTAAGAAAAACAAAACTCTTACGTAAGGGATAACATTCTTTTTAAGCAATAATATCTCCTAGGCCCGTTTCTTCAGTGTTGCACACCAAATGTACATGTAAAACAACATAATAATGGTGTAGAGGCTATTTTACTTGGTTGTATGCTACCTTCACAATAGTAAACTTTCTTTTTTGAGTTGATGTCCAATTACTCAACCTCTTTTATTTTCTCGATGGATCTAAAAGGAAAAATGGAACAAAGAAATGTTGTATTATAAGTAAATATTGTATTATTTATTTTAATGGGACAATACGGAAAATATGACACTCTGATACAATGTAAAGTAATCAGTGTACAGCTTGTATAACTTGTAAATTTGGGGTCCCCTCTAAAGAACTCAATACACAGAAATAAATGTCTTAACCGCTGAGTACATCCTTAAGTGAAAATGGACAAATTGTGCCCAAAGTGTCGATATCTTGTACGAGGGGCGAACATTAAAGATTTCCCCTGACCCACTTCTATTTATCACAGGATGCTGAAACTGCACAAATATAATGATATAAGTCTCTATAGGTCATGTGCCAATTTGCAACTCAGAACTGATAACGGTCTTGATTTTATAGTTGCTGAAGTGGTGTGAGGCTTGATAATGGATCCAGTGGAATACAGAGCAGTGATCAATTTCCTTTACTTGAAAGGCTGCACACCAAAGCAGACATTTGATGAAATAAAAAGAGGTTTATTTTGATTTTCCCCCCCATAATTGATTTAGTAAAGAACCGGGCATTGTAAATTTCAAATGGGTCAGACTTTTTTGCAAAAACTCAAAATTAAAGGGGCCCCTCTTCTATTGGAAAAACCCCATCAGCAAGGGAGTCGCCATTTTGGGGTTAATTGACGAAACATCCCCCACAGTGTGATGATTCGACAAAAAAAATTTAAAGACAAGTTGTTTTTTTAGTTTTTCTCGACCGCGAGACGCCCGATTTTTTAAGTTGGCCCCGAAAAAAAAAAGATCAAGGTGAGTTCGACTGAATTTTTGTTTCACTTTAAGCTGCTTCCTGCATTTTGGCGCCATCGGATCATTGCAGAGACAGAGGGGGCAAAAGGGGTCCCCCTGAAGAGTAGGAACTCATTCCCCGCTAAATTCACATACCCTGTTATGTTTGTCATGTTTTTGTTTTTCCATTCACTCTCTGTACTAAACGCACAGATTTCTGTATTTGTCTTATCATCTGCAGGCAATATTCTAGCAATTTAGCCACAAAAATTTCTAGTTAGTTTTTTTAGGGGGGGGGGGTCAGAAGTTTTGGGAAATCATAAAGCAATAGTTAGGGATTTTATATTGGACTGATCTTCCCCAATCTTTTATTTGAGTGCCAAAAGTTATTTTTCCATTTTTTGGGGTCATTGTGCAAAAGGGACCCCTATAGAAATTCAATGAAAAAAAAAAATTTCAATATGTTTTTTTTGCTGCAAATTTGTTTTTGCCCCAAAAGTTCATTGTTTTTTTGGGGGTTTTAGAGTTGTTGTAAAAATTTAAAAAACTTTTTACCCCTTTAGGCACGGGGGCGTAGGGACGTGGAGTAGAGAAACGAGTAAAGGCATCCTTCTAGGCTTGGCAAACACAAGCGATACATCATCAGTGAGGCTGTCGGCCTATCGCTTTCTCATTCCCCGTGAATCTAGTCTGAAGAGGGGCCAATTGTTCTTTATGGGTTAACAACACTTTAAACCAGCAGTTTTACCTCCTCTTCCTCTCAGTCATGGGCACAAATGTTTTTTATCATCATCTCTCTAATGAAGGGAAACACGGCATTGTCACCAAAAAAAAAGCTTAATAATCATATTCGGAAAGTTTTGATGAAAAAATGAGTTGGGTAGAAGGCATTTCAAAATCAAGAGGGAAAAAAAGGGTGATTTTGTCTTTTGAACCCCAAAACCCGATGTTGAGGAGGGAAGGGGAAACTGTCCGTTCGGCAGAAAAAATTTGATGTGCAGCGGTCCAAAAAAACACCCGGGGGCAACTTCCGGTTTCCCCGGGGCTAAGCCCCCCCAAAGGCCGCACAGCTGCGGTCGCAAGTAAAAAACGGGGAATTTGCAGCGCCGCCTGCCATTAAAATTACTAGAGTTCATGTTATCATACATTATAAAAAAAGTGTTTTTAAAGGGGTTACAAAAGACGAACCGGGTAAATAGTTTATGAGGAATATGTCCAATATCAATATTATTAAAGAAAAAGGGAAAACTAAAACAGAAAAAGAACTATTACCCAAAAAAAAAGGGGAAAAAATTAAATAGCAGGGAAACGAGATGTTCATTAAGCCCCCTTTAGGCTCACAGTTTTTAGTTAAAAAAACCAAAAGGGTTTTCCGCAAAAGTTTTTTTCCCAATCAAAAACCCCGGTAGGGAAGACAAACAGTCAAGGCAGAACTTTATACTTTTGGGGTCACCCTTGTGAGATGTATTAATTGTAGGGGATTTCTTCCCTGTTATGCGAAAGTCATCAAGTGTTCCAACCTTTAAAATCTCTGATAGGTTGCGACATTTCTAGCCGCAACAGCATGTTGCTTTGTAAATGACCCCACCTGACTTACAGTTCAAGAAATAATTGATCGAAAATTGTTTGTTCAAAACTTGACTGTAAAAATGTTTGCCTACCTCTATGAAGGGGCAAGCTACACAGCCACTGCATCTATAGTATCCAAGAGGGTGTTGACTCAACCATGTATATTTTTCCCTCTTCTATAGGTGATGTGTGTATATTCACCAATGACCTCTGAAAGATCTAGGTCAAGTTTGAGAATACGCCAATTCCTGGTGATAATGTCCCTGATAGCTGCCATTCAAAATCTCCAAAATTATTAAATACCGGAAAATATTCATTTTTGGGGGGGGGGGGGGTTTCTGTCAAGAGAGTCCCTAGATAATGAAATAGCATTCTTATATGAGTCTCTCAAAATTCTATCTGTGTATCCTCTCTCTCGAAAAAGCGTACGTAAGGAGCTAGTTTGTTTCTTAAACTCCTCTAGAATAGAACAATTTCTGCGGACACTTAGAAACTGTCCTTTAGGGATACCTCTCTTGAGAGGGGCCGGATGGTTACTATCCCACCTCAAGAGAGAATTGGTGGATGTAATCTTACGATCAATCGTAGTTTCCAATTCACCGGCTTCATTTTTTTTAATCAAAATATCCAAAAAAGGCAAAGAATGTTGATTGATGTCAAATGTGAATCGAAGTCCCAAGTCATTCTGAGTGTTTAGATACTCAACAAAGGACACAAAACGCTCATAAGAACCCATCCATAACAGTATATAATCGATGTAGCAAGTCCAAAACAAAATGTCCTCAGTACCAAAAGTATTGGAGTCATTAAAGACCAAATTATAATCCCACCAGCCCAGGAGAAGATTTGCGTAGGCTGGCGCACAAGCGCTGCCCATCGCGGTGCCCCTGAGCTGGTGGTAGATCTTCCCATCAAAGACAAAAAAATTCCTTGTCAAAATGAACTCCAAAAGTTGGAGGACAAAGTTACTATGGACTTTAAATTGACAGCCCCTGGCGTTCAGGTAGGATTCAACAGCAAAAAGGCCACATGAGTGAGGAATAGAGGAGTACAAAGACTCCACGTCTATACTCGCTAAAAAACATGATTGCGGTATAGATAACCCCTCCAGTTTATGGAGCAGATCCACAGTGTTTTGAATGTAAGAGAAGAAAGCCGTCACAAATAGTGCTAAAATTTGGTCAATATAAATGCCAACATTATGACATAACTAGAGATGGGCGAATTTCTCAAAAATTCGGTTCAGTCACTTCGCCGAATTTTCCGACAAAAAATAAAATTCGGTCGAATAACTTCGGGACGAATCATGTTAAAAAAACAGCTATTTCCAGGCTGCCAAAAGCCTGCAGGGTGTGTAGAACGTTGTGCCATGGGTTAATATGCAGAAGGAGCTTGGTTTGGTCTTCATACAATGTTGTGTTTTTAGTATGACACACACATGACTGCCACTGCTCTTAGAATCGCTTCACTATAAAATTCCCTGGGCACTTAAGAGGGCAAAACTGACCAAAAAACTGAAGGGGGAATGTAGCCTGATAAATTCATGGCAGCGACAGCTGTAAAAAAACATGCTGAGGTGTCAGGTGGCAACATCATGACAGAGTGTGGAGGTGACGGCGGCAGCCACAGCAGCATGAGGTCAGACAGTGGCACAATGATATTCTGGAGGTGGCAAAAACAGGAGTAGGCCAAGGAGTGGCACAATGACACAGTGTGGAGTTGACGGCATCAAAAGCAGCAGCAGCATGAGGTCAGACGTGGCACATGACATTCTGGAGGTGGCAAAACAGTAGTAGGCCACAGAGTGGCACAATGACAGAGAGTGAAGGTGACTGTGGCATCATCATGAGGTCAGACAGTGGAACAATGACATTCTAGAGGTGGCAAAATGGAGTAGGCCACAGAGTTTGGAAAATGACAGAGAGTGGAGGTGACGGCGGCAGGAGCAACAGCATGAGGTCAGAGAGTGGCCTAATGACATTCTGGAGGTGGCGAAAACTGGAGTAGGCCACAGAGTGGCACAATTACACAGTGTGGAGGTAACGGCAGCCGAAGCATGAGGTCAGACAGTGGCCCAATGACATTCTGGAGGTGGCAAAACAGTAGTAGGCCACAGAGTGGCACAATACAGGGGAGGGGGGGTTTAGGGCGGCAAAAGCTGAGGTCAGACAGGGGCACAATAAAACTTTTCTGGCGGGGGGAAAAAAACTGGATTAGGCCACAGAGTGGCACAATGACAGAGAGGGGAAAGGGGGACGGCGGTCAGCACTTTTGAGGGCAGAGAGGGGGAAACCAATGACACGGGTTTTTTGGAGGGCCCCCGGGCAGCACCCAAAAACACCCAGCATGAGGTAAAGGCAGTGGCACAATGACATTTTTGGGAAGGTGGAAAAACAGATATTGGGCCCCACAGAGGGGCACAATAAACAGAGAGTGGAGGTCCCCACCCACCCAGCAGCAGGAGGGTCAACGTGGCACAATGGACATTCTGGAGGTGGCAAAAACGGGAGTACCCCAAAAAAAGGGGCCCCAAGGGACAAGTGTGGAGGGTAAGGGCCCAGCAGCCCAGCATGAGGTCGGGACATTTGGCCCAATGACATTCTGGAGGTGGAAAAAACATAGTAGGCCACAGAGGGGGCCCACAATGAAGAGAGGGGAGGGACGGGGGCAAGCAGAATGAGGTCAGGCGGGTGCCAAAATTTAAACTTTTTTGGAGGGGGCAAAAACTGGATTTGGGGGCCACGGGAGTGGCCAAAGGGGAAAATAGAAAGGGAGGGAAAGGGCCCGCAGCCCCAAGAGGACAGACAGTGGCACAAGGGACATTTTTGGGAGGGGCAAAAAAAGTAGTAGGCCCCCAGAGGGGCACAATGACAGAAAAGTGGAAATGACGGGGGAACCCAGCATGAGGTAAGGCAGTGGCCAAAGACATTCTGGAGATGGCAAAACAGTAGTAGGCCACAGAGTGGCACAATGACAGAGAGTGGGGTAACACCCGCAGAAAGAAGCATGGGGGTCAGAACATTTGGCACAAGGACATTCTGGGGTGGAAAAAAACTGGAGTAGGCCACAAAAGTGGCACAATGACAGAAGTGGGGGTCATAGCACAGCACATGAGGCAGACAGTGACACAATGACATTCTGGAGGGGCAAAAACTGGAGTAACCCCATAGAGTGGCCCCAAGGGACACATTGTGGAGGTAAAAAATCAGCAGCAGCAGGGAGGTCAGACAGTGGCAAAAATTGCCCTTCTGGAGGGGCCCAAAAACATAGAAAAGGCCCCCAAAGTGGCCCAATGCAGAGAGGGGAGGGTGCGGGGGCCGCAAAATGAGGTCGGGGACAATTTGGGCACAATAAAATTTCGGGATTGGCAAAACTGGGGGTCCCCACAGAAGTGGCAAAATTGACAGAGAGGGGAAAGGGGGAAGGCGGCAGGAGCAACAGCAGGGGGTTTCAAGGGTGGCCAATGACACAGTGTTGGATGTCACGGCACCAGCAAAAAGGCGCGGGCAGGAAATTGAGGCAGACAAGGGGGAAACAATGACTTTCGGGGAGGGGGGGAAAAAAAAGGGAGTAGGCCACAGAGTGGAACAATGACCCAGGGGTGGAGGTAAGGGCAGCACGGCATGAGTCAGACATTGGCACAAAAACATTTTTGGGGGGGGCAAAAACTGGAGTGGGGCCACAGATTTCCCAAAAAGACAGAGAGGGGAAATAGGTGGAAGGGGTTTGGGGCAAGGGGGGGGCAAAAAAAAAAAAGCATGAGGTCGAGAGGGGCCCACAATGCCCACAATTTGGGGTTTATCACGTCACCAGAAACGCGGGCACAAGGCGGGAAGGTCAAAAAGTGGCACAATGAAGGGGTTTGGGAGGTGGGTGTAAATTTACCATCCCTGGTAAAATGGTTGGTGGCGGGAGGGGAAAAAACTGCCCACCCAGATGGGGTGGCATAGGCGGGGGGCCCCGGCATCAGAAAAAGTGTTGAGGAAGGTTTAGTTTAAACCCCAAGACTCTTTTCCCTCAAAAGTTTGGGTGAGGGTCATGGCTGATGCAGTCTGACCCCTAAGGCATTGGTGTGTGGAAACCCTTGGCCAAATCCACCCCTGTTTTCCATCTTGACAAAGGTCAGTCTTTTCCCACATTTCCCCCGGGGAAAAGGGGGTTTTTCCTTGGGTAACGATGGCCCCCGCCGGCACTGAAAAACCCCGTTTCGAGGGGCCAAACCACTACGGGCCGGGCGGAAAAGCTTCTCCACTCCCAAACTCGGAAAGTTGGGGCCCACACATCCAGTTTGACTCCCCAAATTTTTCTAACTGGGGTGGGCAGAGTGCTGTCCAAGTAGGCCACACCTGTTGGGTTTTCAGGGTCTGCTCCAGGCCTGCTGCTGTGCTGCTGCTGACGACGGCTCTCCTCACTAGGCGGTGAAGGAAGCTGTCATCAGTGACTCCAGGGCTTTGGTTGCTGCTGATGGAGCTGGTACTGCTCTTACCCCCCCACCTTCCCCCAGCAGCCGCGGCAGTAGTACGTGAGGGCTGAAGAACACCCCCGGTCAGAACTGTCAGAAGAGGGACGATGCCGCACATTGCACATAGGCAGCGGCCAACTGACTACGGAGGATTTCCCTATAGTATTTGAGTTTGTCCTCCCTCTCAATAGCTGGGAAAAAGGCTCCCATTTTGGACCGGTAGCGAGTAGTGTCTCTCAGCGTCTCAGAGTAGAAGGACGTGCGCTCTGCTTGTGTCCAAACAGCTCAGCGATATTATTCTATTTCTTCACAGAGAAACCTCTACTATTAGCTGTGATCCTTACAATTTAGTTCGATTAGAGATTGGAAGATTTTATGTAGTTAGCTAGAGACTTTTAAAGGCGCGTCTACCGCTGTAAAGTCACGCGGGTGAGCGGACGGGGGGCGGGGGGGAGCTGCGGACGAACACAGACAGGCTCTATAAAGAATACTGGATAAAGTTCACCAAGACTTAGTGTAGACATTGCACTGCAATAGCTTTATTATTAACAGTTTTCTATTGAAATATGTCCTGGATATTGGGCAGCCTGAACTTATAGGATACACATCTTTTCTAGTAACTGCAGGTCTCTTTGTTAGGTGCAAAACTCCACTTTTATTATCAGTATACATTTCAGATAGGTGTTCATTTTCAATTTTTCCCATTCCAAACTTTGTTGATATATCCACCTTGCACTTAAATTTGAATACAGCAATTTTATAGTCACCACAGGTGAATTGAAAGATGCCAAAATATACTTGTATTATACGAATAACATAACAGATACGTGTTTTTGACTTTGGCGCACTACGGGCTTTGTTCATTGAGGCAGTTTTCCCTTTAAAAATTTAAAACCAGCAATTTTATAGTCCCCAAAGGGTAATTAAAGGGGGCCAAAAATTAACTTGTTTTATACGAAACATAAAATACGTGTTTTTTGATTTTGGGGGCCACTAAAAGCTTTTTTTTTCCTTTGAGGCAGCTTGCACAAAAATTTCGAATCCAGAAATTTTTATAGCCCCACATGAATTGAAAGGTGCCAAAAAAATTTCTTGATTATACGAATAAAAACCAATACGTTTTTGTCCCTTTTTTTCCCCAAATTCCAATTTGTTGATAGACCCCCTTGCATTTAAAAATTTTGAACCCAAAGTTTTTTTTATAACCCACAGGTAAATTTGAAATTTAACCAAAAAAATTTTGGGTATTATACGAAAAACAAAAACAATACTTTTTTTTTTTATTTTTGGCCCCACTACAGCTTTTTCATTGAGGCATTTTTGCATTAAAAATTTTGAATACAGAAATTTTTATAGTCACCACAGGTAAATGAAAGGTCCCAAAAAATATCTTGTATTATATGAATGCATAACAGATATTTTTTTTGACTTTTGGCGCACTAAAGCTTTGTTCTTTTAAAGAAATTTTTGCAAAAAATTTTTGAATAAAAGCAATTTTATAGTCACCACGGGTGAATTGAAGGTTCCAAAAATACCTTGTTTTTTCCCGGGGAATCCCTTTTTGATCCCGGTTTTTTTTTTTGGATTTTGGCGCGGGCCCTTTTTGCTTTGTTCATTGAGGAAAGTTGGGCATTTAAAATTTGGGATTTAACAGAAATTTTTTAAAAATTTCCCCACAGGTAAATTTTGATGGGGCCCCCAAAAAATACCTTGTATTTTTCCCCGAATCCCATTTCAGATACTGTTTTTTCATTTTGGGGCGAAAGGCCCCAGCTTTGTTGTTTAGATTATTTTGGGCGTTAAATTTAAATACAGCAATTTTATAGCCCACCACAGGTAAATTTTGAAAAGGTCCCAAAAAAAACCCTTGTATTACCCGAAAACTTTTTCCGTTTACGTTTTTTTTTTCATTTTGGGGCGCGGGCCAGCTTTGTTGATAGATCTACTTTCAGTTAAATTTGAATAAAAAGGCAATTTTGAGTCACCACAGGAAAAATTAAAGGGTCCCCAAAAAATACCTTTTATTATCCGAATACATTTCAGATACGTGTTTTTTCCTTTGGCCAGGCCAGCTTTGTTGTAGATCTACTTTGCAGTTAAATTTAAATACACAATTTGTAGTCAACCAGGTGAATTGATGGTGCCAAAATACCTTGTTTATAGATACTTTTTCAGAAGTGTTTTTTTCCTTTGGCGCGGGCCACTTTGTTGATAGATCTACTTTGCTTATTTTTTGAATCCACAATTTTTTTTGTTTTGGGGGTTTTTAAAATAGCTGTGATTTGCCATCTTATAATAAGACTTTCCCAAAACTCTTCCATACCTTCTCAATTTTTTATATTTTGAACATGGAGCGAATTTAGGTGGTAAACGAGAAAGAGGGGGGTGGGGCATGGGGGAGAGGGACAGGAAGTGCTCTTCCAGTGCTGGGGACAACACGCATCCTGGGATCGCGTTGCAGGACCGCAGGGCCCGTCATCGTGGGGCAGGGGGCCCCCGTGAATTCAAAAGAACAGCGTCGCCAATCTTCCCTTTAGTGGTTTAATGAAAAATGATCCGCTTTCTTACCTCCTCGTCCTCCAGTCACGGCCACAAATGTCGTCATCAGCACACCCGATACGTCCAACATGAAAAACAGCCCAAAAAGTCAATGTGTACCCCCCCACTGTGGAAATCCATTTTTCTGAAAACCTCTTTATGACAAAAATGGGTTCGGTCAGAAGGGATGTTAAAAAATCAAGAGGGCCCAAAAAGGTGATTTTTTCTGCTCTGACGCCCCGTTATGATGCCCTCAGAGGGGGAGATGGAAACCGGTCAATGGCAAAAATCCCGGCGGGGTTTGGGACCCTTTCAGTCCCTCTTGCTTGAACCCGCAGCCCTGGATTCAGATGTCAGGGGGACGAATAACCCGGTTGATGTGAGATACGACATTGCGGATCCAACTGGTTTTTTTTCAGCAGTTTTGCTTGCGACGTTCATCAACGGGGGGAAAACGAGGGGGGTAATGTCAGTAGGGTTCTGCCTCAAAAAGGGAGAGGGCGGTTCCGAAAAAGCCCGTGATATGATTCCGCCAGCCACGGTCAGCGCAACCCCCGTCCTGCTTTCCCCAAAAAAGGGTCCGGCCCTCTCAAGCCGGGCCCTTCTTTACCAAGCCCTGATTCACCCAGCGATGTATATGCCCCTAATGCCGTAAAGCATAATAAAGGCAAGAACCTTAGGTGGTTAACCACCCACCAACAGTAGTCACATGCAGGGAACCATGATTGAAATGGAGGCAACATTTGGCCAAAAAAGGCCAACCGACCCGGGCCTCCAACCATGTCCATCCTCTGTCTCCGCCTCCTCCTCCCTCCCCCCCCAAGCATTCCTAACTGCCCATGTCTCTCAGAGTTATGATCGGGGCCACCCCGCTTCACCCTTTCCCCCGTCGCCCGAGTACCCCAGCACCACCGGGAGCCCATCCTCCCCTTCTCCTTCCCCCAGTTTGACGACCTGCACCCCGAAGGGGGCCTCTAGCAGCCGCCTTCGTTTTCCGGGTTTTGGGGAGCAGAAAAAACACTTTAACCCAAACCATCCCAAACCAAAAACCCGAATGTCGGTTTTTGCCACCCCCTTTTGGCGGAAAAATGTTCCTTTTCCCATCGGGTGGCAAGAGGGGTTCCCCCACGTCAGGGCCCTTGCCTCCCCCCCAAAACCAGATGCCGGCGGGACTTTTTTTGCCAAAAAAGCCGTCCCCCCCCTGGCCATGTCATTAAAATTTAAGCCTTGTCTGCACTGTGGCCGGAAAAGCCCCTCTGCCCCCGAAAACATGGCTGTAGCAAGGCCAAGGCCGCTATATCTTGTGACAGCTCATGGGTACTGGGTGGTGTCCCCCGGGGCGTGAGGGTGGCTTCGGCTCGGCGCACGCTTTTAAAAACCGGGAGGGTGCAGGGTTTTTTCCCCCAAAGGGTCCTCTGGGGCATCACGGCCCAGAAAAAACCGGCCGTGTTGAAATTAATCTGTCTGGAGACCGTCCCCCCCACAGGTCGGGATGTGGAGGGCTCTCCGCAACGAGGGAGCGCGGCTGGGGGGCCAAGAACCTTGTGCCAGCAAGGGGGTGTCGATAAGGGCCCGAAATCTGCTGGCCGTCCTAAGTGATAGGCAGGAGCACATCCTTGCCTGGCACATGTCATAAACCTTGTGTCCAAAAATTTCTAAAGACTCCCGGGGGTCTGGACTGCCTGCGGGGAAAGGGCTCAAAGTCGAAGTTCGCATTTTCCCCCGTTCGCACCCTGCTTCCCCCGCCGGTGCGTTCAGCGTCACTCGGCCCCCCCCCGTAACCGTCTCATTGTTGACGGGAAACACGCGGGAAATTCCCCCCTTCCCTTTCTCCAGCGTTTTGGGCAGACGAAATGCCTTACGAAACAAATGACCATGGCCTGCAAGCAGCGGTGGGGGCCCTCAGTGTTGACCCCCCGGAGGGGAGGCAGGTAAAAGAGCGCGCACCATCCTTGCCAGTTTTGAAAAAGCCACCAAAAAAGGTCAGTGCGGAAAAATCCCCTTGCCCAGGCATGTGGTGATTTAGTTCTGGAACGACGTTGGACATCTGAAACAAAGGCCCTCCCAGCGATGGAGGAGGAGGGGAAAAAGATCGGCCCCGGAGCCTTTCTCCCCGCAATCCACAAGGCCCCAGTTTCACAATTTCATCGGTTTTCTTAGCATGGTTCGGGGCCCAGAGCTAGTTGGGTGGCGCATCAGCTCTCAGGGTGATCATCTCGGGGCAAGTCGGGGCTGTGTTGAACGTCCCGGGGGCAGGGGAGGAGGGGAGGAGGAGGTATTCCTAACACCGCGTTCCCAACGCCCCCTCCCTTTGGAAAAAGGGGTTTGGCGCGAATTTAGGGGATGAGGGGATGAGGAAAATCTTTTTCTAGGCCCCCCGACCAGAGGTTGGGGAAAACAAGGGTCCCCTCTACATATGCTTGGGTACCCATTTCCCCCCAAAATGATCCTCCTTAAAGGGCCTCAAAAAAGAACAACATTTTGGGTGGCCCCCCTCCTGGACCCCGGGGACAAAAAAACTCAGCCTTTTCCTTCCCCCCACCCCAAATAAGTAAAATGCAGGGAAAAGGGACCCTTGCGATTTCAACTGGAGACTTTGTTTGGTCTGCTTCACTTTCCAAAAGTCCGGTGGAACAAAAATCCGACGTACAGCAGTAATGAAGTGCCCTAGCGGCAGCGCAGCACAGACAAGATGGCAGACTAATGGGGACCCCTGGCAATCTTTATTTACCACCTCACCAAGCATGCAATGCAGGGGACACTCCCCAAAAACAGAACCCAGCTTAAATCATGGGCACGATTCTCCCTCTCAACCCGATGTTTTTGGTGTGTTTCCCGGGCCCAAGACCCCCTGGGGATCAAAATGGCGAATGGCCCACTCGCTCGCCAGCCATAGAGGTGTTGTCCTGCCCCCGCAGCCAGCGTTTAAACGACGACTTTTGCCAGCGGGAAGGCATTTTAGACAACGCATCCCGGTTTCCACATATGTGGTTGTTTTTACTTTCTAAGATGAACAGGCTGGATCTCTGGATGTTGTGGCCCCAAAAGCCTAGGCACCGATTTGTTGCCGTTTACTTTACATTCCTTTCAAACAGAAATGGGCCTCGAAAAATGTTTTTTTAAAATGATCATTTCTTACTGCAATTTTTTTTTTTTTCCCAACATTCATTTGGGTTTTGATTGAGGAGACGTAAAAGACAGAAGGTTTTATGAAACATGTATTTCCCTTTACTCACTTTTTTCTTTGAAGTTTTTGCATTGTCAATGGGTTTTTAGGGGCATGTTGCGGAGATACAGTAAATTATGGCCTTTGGAAAGAAATGTGGGTTTTTAATGGCATTTCTCCCCCAATTTTTAAAAGTGGTGAGAATATATTTATAATTTTTTGGGGGGCATGTTGCTGTAATTCACTAATCATGCCTTTGGGAAAAGAAATTGGCTTCTAAGTGGCATTCTCCCTCAATTTTTTTAAAAGTGGCTGAGAAGGCATTTTTATAATATTTTGGTCATGCTGCTTTGAAAGCCCAATACTACGGTTCCCATTATAAAAAAATGTTGTTTCTAACAGACATTTGTTCTTTACAATTTTCCAAAAATGGATCAAGGGTCTGCTTTGAATTTTTGGGGGCATTTTGTTTTGAAAGCGATACTAAGGTCCCATTTTCCCAAAAAAAAGTTTTTCTAAAAGCATTTGTTTTCACAAATTTTCCAAAGTGGTCAAGGGTCAGCATTGAATTTTTGGGGCATTTTGCTTTGAAATGCAGTATACTACAGGTCATATTATAAAAAAAAAAGTTTTTTAAAGAATTTTTTTCTTCCAATTGTCCCAAAAATGGTCAAGGGTGTGGGGCTGTCAGAAACAGAAAAGGTAGGACACTGTTTAAAGGCAATATTGCAAAATGACTTGTTTTTGCAAAAATCTTTTAAAATAGCTATCAATCCCTGTATTGAACAACCCCTTTTAAAACAATTAAAAAAAGAGAAAAAAAGATATGGTGGGGTTTCCCTCCTATTTTAAAATGTGTTTTTTTGAATTAAACTACAAAAAAATTTTCATGTAAAAAAGCGGGGAAAAAAAAACCTCTGAATGTCAAGGGAGGTACAGAAAACTTGACCCAAAGTTTGGTTTTCAGGGGGCATGGAGTAGAGCAGGCAGAGAACAAAGTACAGAGACAAATTTCCCCCAGCACGTTGAGTAAAATGAGGAAAAAAAATGCCAAAAAAAAGGGCCCTGGATGGGAAAAGGGGGTTAACCACCATATATCCAAGTGAAGCTTAAATTTGGGCCGCACTCAACGGAGGGGCAAGCGTACCAGGGCAAGGACAGTATAGTCAGTGAATCTAAAAAGGTGGTGAAAGCCCCCTTTTTTCCGCACTTTTTTAAACTGGGGCATGCAATTTGGGGGGTATGCTGGGCCCAGGACGGGAATATCAATTAGTTCAACTAAAAAGGTGGTTTAAAAATCCTTTTTCCGGCATTTTTAAAACTGGGGGATCAGGTTGGGGGGGCATGTGCGTTCCAGGGCAGGGATATTCAATTCCAGTTCAAAACAAGATGGTTTTAAATCATACTGCCTTCGGCATTTTTAATTTGTGGGTTTTTCAGGGGTTTTAAGGGTCAGCTGTGGTGCAAGACAGGTAGTAAGGGCTGTTATTTTTTTTCTGTGGTTTTAAACCTAAGTGTGTTGCCTAAGATGTAGCACATATCCTTTTGACTGTTGTGGTGTTAATTCCACTTTCCACCCTGTTTTTGGGGGTAAGAATGAAGGGGTTGTTGCTCCCCCATAGACTTTAATGGTCACGATCATAATCTACTATCGACTATCAAATTCTTGTCGATGAGGGCCCCGACTTTTGACCATCGCCGATGTGGGGGGGCCCAAAACGTAATCGTAAACATAGTAGCAAAGGGTCCAATAGGGGGGAGAGCCAGAAGTCTTTCCCCCCCGGGAAAAGCTGACTTTTTAAATTGTCACTACCCAGGCAAATAAAGCATGCTGCGGGCCACTTAAAAAGTGACCCCGGGGGTCTCCCTGCCCCCATCTCCCTTTATCCTGCCAGGGTTTCTTGGGGGTCTCGGGCCTCGTCTTCCTCATCTCCACCCTACCCCCCTCCACTGCTCCTGCTCCTGCTCCCCCTTGTCACCGGGGCGCTGCTGCGTTTTTGCGGGGGCGGAAAGGAAGGGAAACCAAAAACATCTGACCCACTTTTCCCTCCCGGGCCCAAACCGGTTTGGTGACGCTACAGGGTTTTGGGAGGGGCAAGCCGTGGGGCCAACTTTTGCTCCGGCCCCACGCTTAAACCCTTCTGCCTAAGATTTTTACAAATACCCTTTTTTCGGCTCCCCCCTGTGTCTTAGTAAAAAAACCCCAAAACCGCCGGGTTTATCGGTTTTTTTCCCGCCAAAAACTCCGCACTGATGTTTAACGGGCCGCAGCGGCTCGCAAACCCCCGGTGCCGCTACTTTCTTGGACCTCAAAGGGGGGGGGGGTTTACCCTTTGCCCCCTTGGGCTCCCGCCCTCACCTGCAATATCCTGCTGACTCACGGCCACACACCCCCGTTGCTGGCTGCGCCGCGGCCTGCCCGCCCCAACTGCACCCTCTTCTCCTGACATGAAAAGCCCTTGCCTCACCCGGCCCCCCAAGTGCGGTGGCTACATCATCATCTATTTGTTTTTAAAATCGTCACTGCTGTCCTCATCACCCGGGTTTGGGATGCAGAGGCTGGGCCCCTCACCACATGACCTCCAATGCCCTCTCAAAAATCTATACTTTTTCCCCCTACCCGCAAGAAAACAGGGGATATTGGCACCATTTCTTCGGCCCAAATAGCAGCTGACTGCCCTTTTCAAATTGGGTTTATCCTCGTATAAAAGTGGGGCCCGACCCAAAACCAATAGTAGATCTTGGGGTGAGGGGAAACCCGGGTGGGACAGAGGCGGGTGAGGACAGATGGGGCCCGTGACCCCTTTTCCCGGGGCCTTCCAACTAAGGGTTGTGTCTGAAAACCCTTCCCCCCCGATTCTTGGGTGGGGTTGTCAATGTTATTTTGGGAGGAATGGGGGTGACCTATCAAAACCAAACAAAAATCCTTGGGGTTTCTAGTTTTGCACCGGCCCCTAATGACAGTGGCATTTGTCCTCAGGTGGACCCCTGCGCGACGTCCCCCTTTCTGGCTGCGACCTTTGGGGTGGAAAGTTTGTGCCTCTGCCACCCCCGCGGTGCAAGCCCTTTCCCCCTCTCTGTTTTTACATACTGTTTTTCTATAATGTACAAAACAAGTTTTAAGAAGATATTCTGTAAAATTTTATAAATACACACCCTGTATTTGACTCCCAAAAGAACCCCCAAAGGCCCTTGGGGAACCCTTGGATAAAATTGCCCCTACACAAAGGGCAGGAAAAAAAATTGGGGCTTTTATGTGCCGTTTAAAAACTCTGTGTATTTTAAATGAATATAAAAACACAAAAAAGGGTTAATTAACCTTTAAAATGGGAAATTTTGCTACAGGGAAAAAAAAATTTTTTCTTTTGGCGGGTTTAAAAAAAAAAGTTTCTTTTTTAAAAGTAGAACTGAGAAAAATACTTTGTTTTTCCCTTTGGGTGTAAAATTTCGCCAAAAATTGGGGCAACCAAAAACTCAGCTTTGTAGGTGTTACAAGGGGTTTTTTGCTACGCTACACAACAAGGGGTAAAACTTTTAAATTTAAACCCTTTGCTTCTGAAATTTTGCTACAGGAAAAAAAGTCTTTTTTGGCGTGAAATAAATGTTTTCTTTTAGTCACCCCCCAGCAGCAGAACAATGTTAATTAACCCCTGGAAAGTAAATTTCGCAAAATTTTTGAGCAACCAAAAAATACAAGCTTTGTAGCGGTTACAATGGGTGTTTTCTTTTGCTCACAACAAAGGAAAACTTGTAATTAAACCTTTCCCCTTTTTGAATTATTTACAGGGAAAAAATTTAAATTTTTTGGGGGTGAAATTAAAATTTTTTTTTTAGTTTTCCACAGGGAACAAACAACCTTTTAAATTAAACCCTAATGTAAATTTCGCAAAAAATTTTAACAAACCCAAAAAAACGAGCTTTGTGGCGTGTTACAAAGGGGTGTTTTTTTTACGCTAACAACAAAAGTAAAACTTTTTATTAACCTTTGCTTGTTTAATTATGCTACCGGAAAAAAATTCCCTTTTTTTATGAAATTTAAAAGTTTTCTTTTTGTCCCCCCACAGCGCAGAACAATTTTTAAAATTAAAACCCCCGGGTTTTAAATTGTGCAAAAGAATTTTAGCAACCAAAAACCCAGAGCTTTGTAACATGTTTTCAATGGCGTGTTTTCTATGCTTTCACAACAAGAGGGAAAAATTGTAATTAAACCCTTTGCTTGGAATTAGCTACAGGAAAAATTTTATTTTTTTTGGGTGTGAAATAAAAAGTTTTCTTTTAAATCACCACCAGCAGCAAACAACGCTTAATTTTAAACCCCCGGATGTAAAAAAGCGCAAAAGAATTTAGCAAACCCAAAAAATACGAGCTTTGTAGCGTGTTACCAAAGGGTGTTTTTACCCTAAAGCACGGGGGGCCCCCCGCGGTTCCCCCGGCTCGGCGCCCCCGTCCCTTTTCCTGTCCGACTTCTCTAAATTTTTAAAAGGGGCCCCGGGCCCGATTAAATTTGGGCCATTGTCGGGCGCTGGTTTTTATTTTAGGGAACCCCCCCCAACACTTCCCCGCCCGTTGTTGGTGGTTTTTTGGGGCTTTTTTAGGGGTTTTGGGGTTTTTGTTTGATTTCCTGTGTTTCCCGTCCGCTTTTATCCCCGTTTCCCCGACCTGCCTTTTTTGCCCTCTGCCCCCTGACCATTTTGCCGTCTCTGACTACAACCTTGTGCCTCCCTACCTTCTGCCTTTTTCCCCCCACTACGCCCCATTACGTTTCTGTACCACCTTTTACCCCCCCTTTCCATCGCAAACAATAACATCAGGGGTAAAAGACCTGGTAGCCTTTAAAAGCCGCAGCAAGTCCATCCCGGGTTTTTGGCGGGTCGGGGAAAACCGGGGGGGTTTTTGATTCCGTTCCCCGGGGTGGCTTTAACTTCATCCCCTTGGTTGGCCCAGTGGGTCCACTCCTCCGTTCGTACAGCGGCCATTTGGGTTCCTCCCGGGTCCTTGCCTGATCTCCGGGGGAAAAATTTACACGCTTGCCCCCCCAGAGGGGTCAAAAGAATTTGACCAGCTTTGGGGGGCCATGATGCAGAACCTGGCAATCGTCCTTTTCCTCCCCCGGCTGCTGGGCCCCTTTTCACCTGCAAAAAGTTTTTTTCCGGCATCCATTTTTTCTACCCGGGTTCGGGGCCCCGGGGCCTTTCTATCGCCAAATCCCCCCCACGTACGAAAGGAGACCCCAAAAGGGGGCCGAGGGTTCGCAGGGGCCGTGCTCCCTCCATCCGAAAAGATGGGGCACCCCAAATTCCCCACAGGAAACGGGGGCCAAGGGGGCCTTTATAATCAGCCTTGTCGGGGGCTT
>JAODAL010051115.1:0-26913 GCA_025379985.1 Phyllomedusa bahiana | reverse complement strand
CAGTTTTTTCTGCCCTCTTAGAGCCAATTGTCTTCACTAAGTTGTTCCGTACTCAGTTTACTGTATGGATGGTTAATTTCAAGTTTCCTCACCTATAGAGGTATAAAAATTAACCAGAACATCTTCTCCCATTGACTTTAATGGGGTTCGAAGTTCAAGTTCAAAAAAGTTCGAGGTTCTAATCGAACTAGAACTTTTTACTGCTCACTCATCTCTATTCTTGTGGTATTGTCATGTAACTTAGGAGAAGAGTCTTTTATAGATGAGTAGATTGGCTATAGGGACAGGACTCTATGAAGTCAATTGTCCAAGAGTGACAGGAAATTCTCAGCATGAAAGGATCAGAAAGTCTTCATAGAAGACCTGACCCTGAGATCTGAGATGAAACTTCCCAAGAAGGTTCAAATAAGTTCATAGAGTAGATGGAATCCTTGAGAAATTCATCAGGTAAAGGAGTAGAAGGCCATGTACACAACAGTCCGTCCATTTCTTCTCTCTTCTTCTGTTTTGAATTTTAGGCAAGATCTAGGGAAACAAACTTAGCACTGACTTCAGATTTTGACTGGCTCCACTCTCTGAAACAGTAGGCGTAGGGAGAGACAAAATAGAAACGAGGGGAGATCTAGTGTTTGAAATTTGACAATAAACTTTGCCACCAGTTATGACCATTGCTCTGCCTGAGACCTTTGAACAATAAGGTATGGCAGATGGGTATGTTACTATTAATACATGACTGTCACGGGTGCTCCCGCGGCCCCCTCTCTGGGTCATGGGCGCATCCGTGCCCTGTGGGTGAGCAGCGGCGCGACCCGCATGTTGGGCCGCGGGCGCACTCGCTCCGATGCCCCGTATTTACCCAGCCGTTCTCCTGTCTGTGTCTGTTCCGCTGCGCTTGTCATCTCTAGGACACGCGCGCAGGCATGTTCATTTAAGGCCAGCGCACCGGTAATTCTAGTGGTCGCTGACCTATTACAACGTTACGCTGTGCACATCTAAATATACTTGAAAAGGCAAGCATAGGTGCCACTAAGGCAATAGCATACATCTAACACAAATATCAGTGCCACTGATATTTGTGTTAGCTGCCCCTATTTAAGCCTGCCCCTTCCGGGTCCCTGTGCCGGATCTTTAGTGCCATTATTGCCTTTAGAGAAAGTGCTCCTTGTCTTGCTGTCATTACCGTGTACTGTACCTTTCTGCCTCAGTCCCTCGACCACGAACCTTTGCCGCCTGTCCTGACCTTCTGCATGTCCCCGACTACGACTTCGCCTTACGATTCTGTACCACGCTCAACCTCGGCTGCCACCGCAAGAAGGGGGTAGCGACCTAGTACACTCCCGCCGCAGCAAGTCCATCCTACTTTGCGGTGGGCTCTGGTGAAAACCGGGACCTACTTAGATTCTGCTTCCTGGCGTGGCTTACACCATCGCTTGCGTGGTCCAGCGGACCCACTACCGCTGTCCGTGACAATGACAATTGACATTGGTATTTATCCTCTTCTCTAGGTGAAGTCTTGGCCTGAGTCAACTCAGAGCATCTCCTGCTTTTGGTAAAAACTCTATACCGAAGAAACTCATCTTTACATCTCAGGCCCATGTATCAACTCTTTGCTTTCCAGGATCCCAAAGTGTCTTTTGTCCACATCCTCCTTCTTCTATCACCACTAAATCTCAACAAGGAGGAAACGGAGTTCATCATCTTTCCATGTCCCACTCTCCCCCCGTTACCAGATGTTGCCATCACTGTCAATCTCTCCCAACCTTAAAAGAGTTGTCTCATTACAAGCTTTCAGCCTACTTCAATGTGTCTGGCAGCATAGGATTTTTTAATTCAGGGGCGTGCTTCTTGTCTGCCTCTTCTCCTCCCTCTTCTCCCCTCCCCTCAGCACACTGAAAGCTCTCCTCCATAACTTCTATACAGCAGGGGGAGGGCGAGGGGGTTTGCTGCCAGAGTTAACCCTGTGTGTGCCTGCCTAGGTCTGTTGCAGGCTGCTAGATCAGCTCCACGGAGACAGGAGAGGGCTGAGCTATGAGTGTGGAGAGGTCTGTGAAGCTGTGTATGCTAATAGCAGAGCAGGGGGGGATGTAAGTGTTCCTATACCCCCTGCTTAGCAAACAAATCTCCACGGACATCTCAAGCAACAACAAACAAACCCTATCAGAACACAAGGCAGCTGTGAAGTGTGTTACTATACTCAGGATGTGTCACTAGTACAGCAGAGCATGAAGCGTTCACATGCCCCCCTGATTTGTTCTATTAGTATAGTCAGAGCTCCACAGACACATCATGATTATAGTAACACACTTCATTGTTGTCACATCTATTGATCAGCCTCATCTCTGCTCTCCTCAATCTGTTTAGAGAGCAGGAGGGAGCAGGCACACAGACGCCAGAGCCCTACCCCTCCCTCCCTACAGAAGCATACTGGGAGGGGCTCTCTGCTCTGACCTGTATTCAGAAACAGATGAGTCATCAGCACTGACAGCCAGTGAGATAAAGATCAACAGGTCGGTGGCTATAGGGATTTCAGGAGCTGATGCACTACTACTAACAGGGATAACTCAACATCAGTAGGACCTTTGTAATGAACATATATTGCAAAGCTGCTTGTTTTTTAAAGATCTTTTAATTAAAACCCAAACATTGTAGCGAGACAACCCCTTTAACCATTTCAGGATATCCTTTGACTCTATCCTTCATACCACACATCCACGCTCTATACTTTGCTGCCTGACAAAATATTTCTGGGATCTGCTCTATTCTTAGCTCTGATACTTTAAAAATGCTAGTTCATGCCCTCGTCATCTCCCACCTAGATTACTGCAACATCCTTCTCCACGGAATCCCTGGTAGCACTTTTTCCTGCTCCACCCGCCTGTAAAAAAAGAGATGGCAGTCGGCATCTGACTCTGCACAGCCGTTTGGAAACTGGCATTCAGAGCTAGCAACTGCACACTGAACTCGGAGACAAGGCAGGAACAGTTCACTACCATTCCTGCCTTCCCAATCTTTGTATACACAGTGCTTAATGAGTGCTCTATATACAGATCACAGGCGGCATGATGCAATGCTTACATCGTGTCCCCTGAGATGTTTGGTCTCCTAGGCCAATAGCCCAGGCTTCAGGCCCAGGAGACTCCGAGAGAGGTGTCACTCTGCTCACGCCGGACACGATCTTCTGGTGCCAGCTGTTCGGCGGGGGAACGGGGAGAGGTGAATTTCTTTTTTTTTTAACCTATACAACTTCCTATCTACCTACAATGGAGGGGTGTATATCTACCTACTGTGAGGGGGGTTACATACAGTGGAGCTATATCTATCTACTGGTGGCTATATTTACCTACAGGGGGCTATATCTAACTGTAGGGGGCTAAATATATATTAAGCTTGCATTTGTTGCTTTTATTGCTTTCAAAAGCATCAAATAAAGTACAAGACATTTTAACCCCTTCCTGATGGAGCCTTTTTTTGTGCCACACTTGTTTTTCCCTCCTCGCCTTCCCAGAGGCAAAACTTTTTCCACCTCCCTAGACATATGAAGGCTTTTTTTTTTTTTGCGGGACACGTTGTACTTTCTAATGATGTCATTAACTTTACCATAGAATATACTGGGAAACCTCAAAAAAAGTGAGGCAAAATGTGCCTCCTTGCTTCATTGCCTCCTTGGACGGATGTCCTACAACAGTGGACTTTCCTAGGATCCCCTGATGAACTCTCGCCAAATGTATGAGGGAGAAACGCGTTGGCAAAGGGGAGTAAGAATTATGGACGACATGTCAGAAAAGAGGCCCTTCCACGCCAGTTTTAAGGCTCATTAAATGAGTGTAAAATGCGCCTGAATAAATAAATCTGTGGTGTGCCTTGTATAGCATATTTAATGCACCTAATTTAGGCGTATACCAAAAGAAAAGGCGCACAGCATATCATTGCTAGCATGTTTGATGCGCCTACTTTAGGCACATTCAAAAGTGTCAAATGCGCCTAGTTTTGGTGTACGACAGTTCATTTATATAGAAAATATGGTGTCAACAGTTTTTTGGTGCAAAATACACCCAAAAAATGGTGCAGCCCTAATGGGACGTGTCATGTTATTATTCAGTCACTATGTGACGGTAATATGTGGTTATGATGTTGTGGTATTATTAAGTCACTCTGTGGCAGTGATATGTGGTCATGGTGTGATGGTATTATTCAGCCACTGTGTGGTGGTGATATGTGGTCATGATGTGGCAGTATAATTCAGTCACTATGTGGTGGTGATATGTGGTCATGGTGTGGTGGTATAATTCAGTCACTTTGTGGTGGTGATATGTGTTCATGGTGTGCCAGTATGATTCAATCACTATGTGGTGGGGATATTTGTTCATGATGTGGCAGTATTATTCAGTCACTTGGTGGTGGTGATTTGTAGTCATGATGTTGTAGTATTATTCAGTCACTATGTGGTGGTGATATTTGGTCATGATGTTGTGGTATTATTTAGTTACTATGTTGTGATGATATGTGGTCTTTGGGTGGAGGTATTATTCAGTCACTATGCAGTGGAAATATGTGGTGGTATTATTTAATCATTATGTGGTGGTGATATGTGGTTATAATGTAGCGGTATTATTCTGTCACTTTGTGGCGATGCTATGTGGATATGATATTTTGGTATTATTCAGTCACTATGATATGTAATGTGTGATATGTGGTAATAGTGTTATTCAGTCACTATGTGCTGATGATATGTGTTAGTATTATTTAGTCACTAAGGGCCACATACATGAAAACTGTCTAGGTCTACAACTCTCTCTGTTGTCCATAGAAACCAATCATAGTGCCCCTTTCATTTCATATAGTGCTCTGGAAAAATGAGAGGGGCGCTCTGATTGGTTGCTATGGATAACAAAGTTAGTTTTAGTCTTAAACAGTATTCATACATGTGATGGCGATAAGTGGTCAACGTGTGGTGGTATTTGGCAATTATTGGCCTTGGGATTCTGGATTTGTATAGCGGTGTTATATGGTAAATGTATGACCATCATTTATTAGTTTTATACGTAGAACTTCGTGTTTATAGCTTTTCGTATATTCACCCCTCCTTAAAGGGGTTGTATCATTTCATTAAATGGTCTTCAGAATAAGGAGACAGTGAAAACAAGCAACTTTGCAATTGGATGTCATTAGCAAAGCTGTCTTGTTTTCACTGTCTCCCTTATTTGCGTTTTCTGTAAACACTGTTCCCCAGTCCCGGTTGGATCCCACCTCCTTTCATTTCATTGGCTGACGGCTCTACTAATTTACATTCTGTCTGGCCCCCGGTCATTTTCACGGGAGCGCGCATTCCTGCCTCTCTCACTCAGAATAAGGGGCCGGCAACATTGCACTCTGCACAACCAGAGGCTGCACATTAACACTGCAGCTGCTTCTACAATCAGAAAACGAAAAAAACTACTGTACTCCTAATGGTTAAGGTAGGAGAACCTACAGATGACTTTCACCCGGCATACGCAAAAATCACAATAACTACAGAGGAAATTTCATAATGCCTATGGGGTACTGATAACAAAAATAGTTAAAAATAACTTTTATAATATTATTATTAAAACCAGGAATTTCTACTTACCATACACATACTTCTAAAGACAAAAGCGAGAAACCCGCCCGCGAAAAAGGGCGAACCATGCAACAGGAACCACTACCACCTACTGTATGTGTATATATTAAAAATATCGCTGGACTAACTTATATAAGTGATAAACACCTAAAAAAGTGAATGTGCAAAGAACTATACAAGCACAAAAAAAACAAGGACACAAAGAAAAAATGATACATCTAGATATATGGCCACCAAAAAAAATTGCACTCTGCACAACCAGAAGCTGCACATTAACACTGCAGCTGCTTCTACAATCAGAAAACAGCAGAATTGTGCCTCGTGTGCCTAATGCTCTGCTGTTAAGGGCTGGCAACAATTTCACTCTATACAGCCACCAGATCCTCAGTGACACTGAAGCTGCTTCTACAATCAGAAAACAGCAGAATTGTGCCTCAGTGCCTAATGCTCCTGCATAGAAGGGAGACGGGTCTGTGCTCTGGAGGAGTTCATAGAAGACTGGATTCAACTGTTACAAACCTTCAGTTGTGAGAGGAAAAGGGATCAGTGCTCTCAGTTCATAGAAGGCTGTCTAGACTGAATGCAGGGCTGTGCTATGTAAACAGCTCTTACAAACTAAGACTGCATAGGGAGAGGACAGTGACATGTGGACTCATAGAGGGGAGGGGGAACACACTGACTCAGGAGCAAGCATGAACAGTGAAGGGGGGGATGATCTCATCCCCTTCAGTTACGAAACACCCAGCTGGGAGGGGAAAAAACGCCCCTGGATTTCAGGAACTGAGAGAATCAAGCTACAAGAGAACAGCCGAACTGATGAAGCGATACATCCCCTTTAAGTGCAATTTAGCCTAGAAATGGCCCTGCACCGGAGAATAAGACAGATCAGACCTGGAGAATTCCGTGTTATATAAATAGTTACTTTGCATCATATGTGAACATTAACAATTGTCCCATTTTAAATATAGAAACCTCAATAATTCATTTTTTTTCCCTACAACTCGCTCATTCTACTAATTTTGAAAAGGAGAAATTTGTCCCGCAGCTCTGAAGGCAGAACACGTACTGTAAGTGTGAAGGGATAATATAGTCTTACATTACACTTGTCATTGGTTACAAAAACTTTTCGAGCATATCTCTGAAATCCCACTTCGCAGCTGTTAGAACAAATGGAGCCGATATTTTCACATTAATTGAGAGGCTAATTGTAGTTAATTCATTGGTCAAAAGCCAAACCCTGCAGCTTAATCAGCTCTTCTGCTCCCGGGTAACATTTCCAGAGCACAGGGAATTATGTCATTAACACAATGCACCAACTTATGGCTGATAATTTAACCAAATACGAGCTGGTTGTATTCGGGGGCTGAGTCACATTCCTCAAGTTCTTCAAGTTAGGAAGTAACAAAGTTACAGAACGATTCAGTGTTATAAAAAACAATGTAGCTGGACTTCGATACAACAAGGTGAAATTATTGAAGCAAATAACGCATACCTTCCGACTCTCAGAGATTGCAAAGAGACATCAGGCCACGCCTCCAACCAAACCCAAGCACATGATATCACGACACGCGTCTAAACAAACCCAAACACATGACACCACCAACAGAATCATGTCCATCCCCTCCAGAAGACCAGCACCAACACAAAAGTGGTGTTACTGCGGTATATAAATATGTATTTATATACAGGTGTTGCATATACATAAATCCATATAAATAAGTGTAAGACAATGTTCTATGTATGATACCTGCTGTAGAGTGACCACATAATACCTCTATACTGGGAGCAAATATTACCATACTGTTAATGACAAAACCAAGACCAATTATTAATGATACTAATATATACCGATCAAATAATACTGCAACACTATGACCACATATCACCACCACATAGTGACTGTATACAACCACTACATTATGACCACATATATCCATCACATAGTGACTGGATAATACCACCACACCATGACCACATATTACCACCACATAGTGACTGAATAGTATTGAAACACCATGACCACATATCACCACCACACATAGTAAACATAAAATATACACACAATTACTGAATACATACATATCACAATGCACAAAGTGACTGATAATATTCCACATCATGATCAACATATCACATACACAAGTGACTAAATGAATCCATAGAACATATCATCACCCCCTGGTGCTGAATAATACACCACATCATGATCACACATCACTACCACATAGTGTCTGATAATTACTCGACATATCACTCCATTAGTGCTGAATAATACATCACACATCATGACACTATCACACACCATAGTGACTGAATAATACTGCAACACAATGACCACATTTCCTCACCACTTAGTGACTGAATAATACCTCAACACCATGACCACATATCACCACCACATAATGACTGAATTAAACTTCGACACAATGACCACATATCACCATCATGCAGTGACTAAAAAATACCTCAACACCATGACCACATATCACCCCCACGCAGGCACTGGATAATACCATGACCAAAAATCACCACCACATAGTGAGTGAATAATACTGCAACACCATGACCACATATCACCACCACATAATGACTGAATTAAACTTCCACACCATGACTACGTATCACCACCACATAATGACTGAATTAAACTTCCACACCATGACCACATATCACCACCACGCAGTGATTGAATAATACTTCCACACCATGACCACATATCCCCTCCAAGCAGTGACTGGATAATACCATGACCACATATCACCATCACATAGTGACTGAATAATACCACAAAATCATGACCACGTATCACCACCAGATAGTGAATGGATAGAATCGCCACACCATATCACCATCACATAGTGACTGAATAATGCCACCACATATCACCAATATATAGTGAATGAATAATATGGCCAAAAAATTGACTGAACAATATCACAAAATCATGACCAAAGATCATCACCATATAGTGACTGAATGATACCATCAATTATCATTATCACATTTTGACTGTATAAGATCGCACACCATGACCACATATCACCACCACATAAAATAATACTGCTACATATCACCATCAGGGCGACATGTATGAACGTTGACGCTGACAGACCAGTTCAAAATAGCTTTAAAGAAGTGTTTTGGTTGCCACGTTCGTTATTTTCTCCTCGCCTTCCAAGAGCTATAACTTTTTTATTTTTCCACCTACCTACAGTACAGACCAAAAGTTTGGACACACCTTCTCATTCCAAGAGTTTTCTTTATTTTCATGACTACTTTCATGACACTGGTCTGAAAATACAGAAAACTCTTGGAATGAGAAGGTGTGTCCAAACTTTTGGTCTGTACTGTAGATATAAGAGAGCTTTTATTTTGCGGGACAAGATGTTCTTTCTAATGGTGTTATTGACTGAACTATAGAATAAACTGGAAAACCGCAAAAAAAAATTCCAAGTGGGACAAAATGTGAAAAAAGAAAACTTGTGCCTTGTGTGCTGTTTTGTTTTTTGTTTTTTTTTAGTGTGTGCACTCTCCAGTATAAGTGATGTGTTCCCTGTATTCGAGAGGTTGATACAATTCCAGCAACACCAAACATATACGGGTTTTTGTTATGTTCTGGTACCGTAAAAAGAATCCAAACATTTTTGATTTTGGAAATTTGTGCCGTGCTGCCATTTTCTGCGACCAATGACTTTTTGTACTCCTACAGACTTGAGTGAGGGGTATCTTTTGTGGGTTGAAGTGAACTTTTATTGGTGCCAGTTTGGAATACATGTGACTTTTTTGATCAATTTTATTCCAATTTTTAGAGGACGTAAAATGTCCAAAAACGCAATTTTGGCGTCTGGATTTTTTTTTCTTTTTCTTCTACAATGTTCAATGGAATAAATGATGCTACGTTTGAATAGATCAGACTTTTCCGGACACGGTGACAACAAATATTTGAAACTTTTTTTTTAATTTTATTTTTTATTAGTAAAATGGCAAAAGTGGGGTGATTTCAACTTTTAATATTTTCTATCTTTTTTGCACATTAAAACTTTTTTTTTTTTAAATTTAACTTTGAGACCCTCTAGGATACTTCACTACTATGGGGTGCGATCATTTATACAGCCTAATGCATTGTAATACAATGAATAAGGGTTTACAAAGGTGGCGGTCGAACTACTTCCTGCCTGGGGAAAACATGGCGGTGATGAAAGCCTTCACAAGCCAAAATCAGTCATAGCCATGAACTCCCTATTTGGACTGTATAGAATTTGTTGGACTACATTGGACCAGCGACGGATCTATGTCTTTAGTAACATGTTCAACAAGAACTGTTGTCGGGGAGTGTTTATCAGTTGTTTTCTTTTTCTATTGTTTCTGTGTTTTTTATCTTTTTTACTATTTTAATGGGGGTGGGGGTCAGCAAGCAGTATTGTTCTTCACCATAAGACTGACACTAGCCGCCTGTCACTTTTACCTCGCTAACAGTACTAGAGTACTGAGAGGAGGCAGATTACTGTCAGAAGGAGGATCATTGAAAGTGATGGTCTGCTTCTGGGATAGAGGTAGGCTGGTATTTTTAAGTTGGGAAAGGACCAATATTTATGGACCTTCCCATCTTAGTAGTTTCAACCTGCAGCTACCAGTTTTACCTTGGCTGGGGGGACATCACATTGTTTTGTTTTTTATTCTTTGTTTATTAAGAATCTATAAAAAACAAATAATTTTTGTGTTAGCTGCTTAGGGAGTGAAGATGTGACCTCGGACCAGAAGTGATGCTACACTGGGAGCGGGAAGGTTATATTGGACCAGAAGTATGCCACACCAGGAGCAAAGAGGTGACATCGCACTAGAGGTGAGGACACACCTGGAGCGAGGAGGTGACATTGGACCAGAAGTGACACCACACCAGGAGCAAGGAGGTGACATCGCACTAAAGGTGAGGCCACACCAGGAGCAAGGAGGTGACATCGCACTAGAGGTGAGGACACACCTGGAGCGAGGAGGTGACATTGGACCAGAAGTGACACCACACCAGGAGCAAGGAGGTGACATCGCACTAGAGGTGAGGCCACACCAGGAGCAAGGAGGTGATGTTGGACCAGAGTGACACCGCACCGTGAGCAGGGAGGTGACATTGGACTATAAGTGTCACGACACCAGGAGCAAGGAGGTGACATCGCACTAGAGGTGAGGACACACCTGGAGCGAGGAGGTGACATTGGACCAGAAGTGACACCACACCAGGAGCAAGGAGGTGACATCGCACTAGAGGTGAGGCCACACCAGGAGCAAGGAGGTGATGTTGGACCAGAGTGACACCGCACCGAGAGCAGGGAGGTGACATTGGACTAGAAGTGGCACGACACCAGGAGCAAGGAGGTGACATTGGACCAGAAGTGACACCACACCAGGAGCAAGGAGGTGACATCGCACTAGAGGTAAGGCCACACCAGGAGCGAGGAGCTGACATTGGACCGGAAGTGACACCACACCGAGAGCAGGGAGATGACATTGGACCAGAAGTGACGCCACACCAGGAGAAGGGAGGTGAAATCGGACCATAAGTGAGGCTGTATCAGAGGCGAGGAGAAGTGATTAGTGAACACTAAAAAGTTTGAGTTCTAGTAGAACCTCAAATTTTGAGAAGTTTGCCCGAAGTTCTAGTCGAACTCAAACTTCGAATCCCATTAAAGTCAGTGGTAGAAGATGTTCTGGTTAATTGTTATACCTATACAGGTGAGGAGAAGCTGGAATTATCATCCATAGCAGTACTCCAACACTAGACGCAATATACGCCGGTCACGACACATTGAAATGCACCTAAAAATGATACGCTGTGAACCTACAGAACATATAGCATATCACTGGTAGTGTATGTTACGCACCTATCGAGGCACATTGTGCACGGAGGCGCATAACATCATTACTAGATTATGTAATGCACCAACAAATAGAAACCTATAATGATAAGTTATGCGCCTCCGTGCGCGATGTGCCTTGTTAGGCGCGTTACATACACTTCCAATGATATGCCATGTGCTTTTCTAGGCGCATTATGTTTACTATGCAAGGTATTACCTGACGCCAGATTTTTGAGAGGATCGGACTGTCAGGAGCACTTTACACTGATTTAATGCGCCTAAAAACTATTAAAATAGCGCTTCAAAAACGCGATGTAGAACGCGAACATTTACTCGAACGAACGTAAAATGTTCGGTTCGGTTCGAGTTCTAAAAAATCGTGAAGTTAGACTCGAACTTTAACTTTTCTCTAACGGTTCAATCAACACTATCGATGAGGGATCGGGTTAATTGGGAAATGGTAAGTTAACTCTTAAAAGCCATTAACAATGCTAACCCTAATCCAATTCCAGAGAGATACTGTTTGAGACAGTATTAGGGCATGTTCACACGGGGGATTTGGCCGCGGGTTTCGGCGCGGTTGCCGCGGCCAAAGCCTCGTCCAAATCGCGCCCCGAACGCCCCCAGTTCATTACACGGTTTCCTATGGGAAACCGCGTTGCTATTCACACGGCGCCTTTTTAGCTGCGGCTTTCGGAAGTCTCCTGTCAATTCTTGCAGCGAGTCTTCGGTGCGGTGTCCACGCGGTGTTGGCGTGGGTTTCGCTGTGCTTTTCAGCGGGTTTGGGCGCAGGTTTTGTCCTGCCTATTAATTTGTATGGGTGAAAACCACGCCCCACCCGCGACGCTACCGCACCTATAAACCTTGTCGGGCTACGCTATTTTGTGGTGAGGTTTGGACGAGGTTTTGGCCGTGGCAACCGCAATGAAACCTGCGGCCAAACCCACGGCCAAATCCGCCGTGCGAACATGCCCTAGGGGTTATGAGTAAAGAAAAAACTTGAGTTCGGTAAGAACTGAACTGGGTCCTAGTGATACTCGTTATCTGTGTCCTATAATCATAAAGATGTGATATGTATTGGGTGCTATTGCTGCCTGATTACAGGAAGTGTGGTCCAATATAAGATGACGGGGACCCCCGTGTCCATCCTGTCAGTGCTGCTTAAATGTCCCTCTGTCTATAGACTGATATAACTCTCTACTTACAGCAACCATTATAGCTGCTGGGGGGGACAATCACTCTGCAGAGGAGACGATATGTTAGTATTTGTGGCATTTGTCACCGGAGAGTCGGCGCGGCGTCTTACCGTGCACAGTCGTCCAGGTTTGTGCAGAAGCGGTGGGCATCATTAGTTATTTAAATGGAAGAATCATTGTAAATGGAAGCTCCGCCATCTGTCCCCGCTTGTAATTACAAATGCATGCATATTATTATTACTCACAAACGTATAATAACCGGGAGATAAATTGTCATCATTGTGGGGATATGTTTGCTGCATAATAGCAGGGAAGATACAAGTGCTCTCATTATCCGCAGCGATATCTTCTGGGAGACGCAGAAGATCCTGTCGAGGTTCTCACTTCTTCCTTTAGGTGAATAATGCATTGAGGAGCCGCATTAGGCATCTTCACAGTCGGACGATGAAGGAGCATTGGAGCTAATGACTCTAATCAAGAGAAGGCGCATCAGAAAAAATGTTCCTCCTGATGTATTGTGCAGCCTATGCAGCTGCTCCGGGCCCCTGAGGGCAAATGGGCCCCGACATAACTTTGAGTCAAATGTCAGGACTCGCCTATAAGAGAATCCACTGAGTTACAAATACACTAATTAACATATACCAGTAGCCCGTTCAATGTACAGGAGGTCGGGCATCATCGCACCATCTGTGCTGCTTCTTGTCCTAGGCCCCAAGCCTGAAGCACCCGACTTTGGGTCTAGAGTAGACGGACTTGTCCGGGGAGTGTGGAGAATTATTTTTATTATGTATAGTATGGAGCCAATAAAACTACCTACCTACTGGGGGGCTCCTATATAGCTACCTACATATTGGGCGCCCCTATATAACTACCTACTGGGGGCACTATGTACTTAACTACTTATTGGGAGCCCTATATACATACTGGGGATCCTTTGTTTCTACCTGCCTACTGGGAGCCCTATTCACCCACCTACTGGAGTAACCCTATGTGTCTACCTATTGAGAGCTATATTTACTATTTTGCCATAGGCAAACTTAAACTCTATCAGTTCTCTATCTGTAAAACACTAAAGCGTAACTTTTATTATGTATAACTCTTAACCTCTATACACACTGTTTAAAAACCTGATTTCTAACCTCTCAATTTAACCCTTTCTACTTCTGAAGGAAGGAATAGCTCCTTTTCCACTATCAAGTCTGGTGGAACTCCACCTACCAACAGGAAAGCCTTATATATACAGCAAATTATTGACTCCAGTGAGGGATCCCAAGCCTCCTACTTGGGCAGTCGTCCCTGATCTAATGGACACAGGACAAATAAGGCCCCCTTTTGACACCCTCTGCAGTGGGTGGCACTTGTAGACAGGGGTGAGAAATCACTATTTAAAACGTCATGCCTGGCCTCCCCAACATGTTTCACCAGCTAACCTGGCTTCATCAGGGGTTAGAGGTCCGGTCCGGGCGCTGCTTTACAGCCGGGCGCTGCTTGTTCACTTTGATTGCTTTTTGCAGGTAGAAGTTCATCAGAAAAGCAGGCTTCTAGATGGAGGGGTATCCGGAATACGTACAATAGGGCGCCGCTTCTCAGGCTTCTAGATGGCGGGGTATCCGGAATACGTACAATCAGGCGCCGCTTCTCAGGCTTCTAGATGGCGGGGTATCTGGAATACGTACAATAAGGCGCCGCTTCTCAGGCTTCTAGATGGCGGGGTATCCGGAATACGTACAATAAGACGCCGCTTCTCAGGCTTCTAGATGGAGGGGTATCCGGAATACGTACAATAGGGCGCCGCTTCTCTGGCTTCTATATGATGGTTACCCGAAATACTTACAATAAGGCGCCGCTTCTCAGGCTTCTAGATGGCGGGGAATCCGGAATACGTACAATAGGGCGCCGCTTCTCAAGCTTCTAGATGGAGGGGTATCCGGAATACAAACAATAAGGCGCCGCTTCTCAGGCTTCTAGATGGAGGGGTATCCGGAATACGTACAATAAGGCGCCGCTTCTCAGGCTTCTAGATGGCGGGGTATCGGAATACGTACAATAGGCGCCGCTTCTCAGGCTTCTAGATGATGGGTAACCGAAATACATACAATAAGGCGCCGCTTCTCAGGCTTCTAGACGGCGGGTATCCGGAATACGTACAATAAGGCGCCGCTTCTCAGGCTTCTAGATGGCGGGGTATCCGGAATACGTACAATAGGGCGCCGCTTCTCAGGCTTCTAGATGGCGGGGAATCCGGAATACGTACAATAAGGCGCCGCTTCTCAAGCTTCTAGATGGTGGGGTATCCGGAATATGTACAATAAGGCGCCGCTTCTCAGGCTTCTAGTTGGCGGGGTATCCGGAATACGTACAATAGGGCGCCGCTTCTCAAGCTTCTAGATGGAGGGGTATCCGGAATACAAACAATAAGGCGCCGCTTCTCAGGCTTCTAGAAGGCGGGTATACCGAATACGTACAATATGGCGCCGCTTCACAGGCTTCTAGATGGTGGGGTATCCGGAATACGTACAATAAGGCGCCACTTCTCAGGCTTCTAGATGGTGGGGTATCCGGAATACGTACAATAAGGCGCCGCTTCTCAGGCGTCTAGATGGCGGGGTACCCGGAATACGTACAATAGGGCACCGCTTCTCAGGCTTCTAGATGGCGGGGTATCCGGAATACGTACAATAGGGCGCCGCTTCTCAGGCTTCTAGATGGCGGGGTATCCGGAATATGTACAATAAGGCGCCGCTTCTCAGGCGTCTAGATGGTGGGGTATCCGGAATACATACAATAGGGCGCTGCTTCTCAGGCTTCTAGATGGTGGGGTATCCGGAATACGTACAATAGGGCGACGCTTCTCAGGCTTCTAGATGGTGGGGTATCCGGAATACAAACAATAAGCCGCCGCTTCTCAGGCTTCTAGATGGCGGGGTATCCGGAATACGTACAATAGGCGCCGCTTCTCAGGCTTCTAGATGGCAGGGTATCCGGTAAATACAATAACATGAAGGCCGCTTCTCAGCTTCTAGATGGCGGGGTATCGGAATAGTATCAATAGGGCGCCGCTTCTCAGGCTTCTAGATGGCGGGGTATCCGGAATACAAACAATAAGGCGCCGCTTCTCAGGCTTCTAGATGGAGGGGTATCCGGAATACAAACAATAAGGCGCCGCTTCTCAGGCTTCTAGATGGCGGGGTATCCGGAATATGTACAGTAAGGCGCCGCTTCTCAGGCTTCTAGATGGCGGGGTATCCGGAATATGTACAATAAGGCGCCGCTTCTCAGGCTTCTAGATGGCGGGGTATCCGGAATATGTACAATAGGGCGCCGCTTCTCAGGCTTCTAGATGGCGGGATACCCGGAATACGTACAATAAGGCGCCGCTTCTCAGGCTTCTAGATGGCACGGTATCCGGAATAAGTACAATAGGACGCCGCTTCTCAGGCTTCTAGATGACGGGGTATCCGGAATATGTACAATAAGGTGCCGCTTCTCAGGCTTCTAGATGGCGGGGTATCCGGAATACGTACAATAGGGCGCCGCTTCTCAGGCTTCTAGATGGCGGGATACCCGGAATACGTACAATAGGGCACCGCTTCTCACGCTTCTAGATGGCGGGATACCCGGAATATGTACAATAGGGCGCCGCTTCTCAGGCTTCTAGATGGAGGGGTATCCGGAATACGTACAATAGGGCGCCGCTTCTCAGGCTTCTAGATGGCGGGATACCCGGAATACGTACAATAGGGCGCCGCTTCTCAGGCTTCTAGATGGCGGGGTACCCGGAATACAAACAATATGGCGCCGCTTCTCAGGCTTCTAGATGGCGGGGTATCCGGAATACGTACAATAGGGCGCCGCTTCTCAGGCGTCTAGATGGCGGGGTATCCGGAATATGTACAATAAGGCGCCGCTTCTCAGGCTTCTAGATGGCACGGTTATCCGGAATAAGTACAATAGGGCGCCGCTTCTCAGGCTTCTAGATGGAGGGGTACCCGGAATACGTACAATAGGGCGCCGCTTCTCAGGCTTCTAGATGGCGGGGTATCCGGAATACGTACAATAGGGCGACGCTTCTCAGGCTTCTAGATGGTGGGGTATCCGGAATACAAACAATAAGGCGCCGCTTCTCAGGCTTCTAGATGGCGGGGTATCCGGAATACAAACAATAAGGCGCCGCTTCTCAGGCTTTTCTTATCCGCCTGTATTTTTCTGAATAATGTCACAGGTTTTAGGAGCTGTCACCTTTCTGTGCAGGAACGATATGTCACAATACCCATCGCGGCTCTGACAGCGGCCGGATTTCAGGCCTGGAGACCGCGCCACCTTCCCCATGCGGAGAGTCACCGCTCAGATATAAAGCTTATTTAACTTTGAGGTGAACAGAGGAAAATCTATCAAAGTTTTGCACGAGGCGCAGGCCGGTTAAGCGATGACAGATTTCATTTGTCTCAGGACTTTGCAATGTAAAGCGTCTCAGCGGCCGCTTCCATCATCACAACAGATTTATTTTTATCCAGAAACAAACTTTAACCTTTCGCGACCTGAAAAACCGAACACGAGACGCGTTATTTATGCGACTGCTCTCGCTTCACTTCAATGCTAAACATCCCGGCAAGAAGACCTGAACGCGGCGCGGTGGTTGTGCCGCTCCAGACGTTCTCACATCATCGGGTCGCCCAGAAAAACAATTTATATTTAGAGACTCAAGGAGGTGGCAAGAGCTTCTGTGTTCACAGCAAAAAGTATAACCCTGCCACCCCTCTCCATGGAACAGGGAGAGAAATCATGTGGAGGGGGGGGGGGCTTTTTCTATTACATTATTGGATTCAATTCCACACAATTTTCAAGAACTATGATTACTGGCAAGGAAAAGCAACATTTATAGGATGAAAACTGTTCTGATGAGTTTATAACATTGTAGAAGGTGCTGCCGTAGCACACAGAGCATTGTACAGACTGATACATTGTAAGAGCTGCTGTTGTGTGTAGTGCACAGAGGATTGTACAGACTGATACATTGATAAAAGCTGTCTGCTGTGTAGAGCACAGAGGATTGTACAGACTGATACATTGTAGAAGTTGCTGCTGTAGAGCACAGAGGATTGTATAGACTGATACATTATAAAAGCTGCTGCTGTGTGTAGAGCACAGAGGATTGTACAGACTGATACATTGTAAAAGCTGCTGCTGTGTGTAGAGCACAGAGGATTGTACAGACTGATACATTGTAGAAGCTGCTGCTGTAGCGCACAGAGGATTGTACACACGGATACATTGTAGAAGCTGCTGCTGTGTGTAGTGCACAGAACATTGTACAGACTGATACATTGTAGAAGCTGCTGCTGTAGCGCACAGAGGATTGTACACACGGATACATTGTAGAAGCTGCTGCCGTGTCACAAGAGGATTGTACAGACGATACATTGTAGAAGTCTGCTCGTAGCACACAGAGCGATTGTACAACGATACATTGTAGAAGCTGCTGCTGTGTGTAGTGCACAGAGCATTGTACAGACTGATACATTGTAAAGCTGCTGCTGTGTGTAGGGTATAGAGGATTGTACAGACAGATACATTGTAGAAGCTGCTGCTTGTGAGGCACAGAGGTTGTAAGACTGATACATTTGTAGAAAGCTGCTGCTGTGTTAGTGACAGAGGATTGTATAGACTGATACATTGTAAAGCTGCTGCTGTGTGTAGCTGTATGGAACAGTGTACAGACTGATACATTTTAAGTGTGCCGTGGTAGCGATAGAGCATTGTACAGACTGTGAAAGCATTGTAGAAGCGCTGCGTGTGTGTGAGGCAAACAGACATGCAAACGAGACTGAACATTGTAAAGCCGCTGCTGTGTGATGAGCACATGAGTATTGTACAGACTGATACTTTGTAAACGCTGCTGTGGAAACCACAGAGCATTACAGACTGATCTTTTGTAAATGCCTGGTGTAGGGCACATGGATTGTATGGACTATACATGTAAAACGCTGTTTGGTGTAGCAATAAGGTTTACAACAAAACCCTTGAAAAAGCTCTTTGTGTGCAAACAAGCATTAACAAAAGTACTTTGTAGAAGCGCGCTTTAGCGCACAGAGATTGTCACACTAACTTGTAGAAGCTGCTGCTGTGGTTTTGGCACAAGATTGTACAGACTGATACATTGTAATCCTGCTGCTTTTGAAAGAGTAATGGGTTTTTAAACAGACTATACATTGTAAAGCGCTCTGGTGTAGGGGATAGAGGATTGTACAGTTTATACATGTAAAGCTCTGCTTAGCGCACGAGGAGTACAAAGATACATTGTAAAGCCTCTTTTAGCGCACGGGGTTTTCAGAAAAACATTTTAAAATTTTCTGGTATGGGGTACAAGGATTACAGACGATAAAAATTAAAACTCCTAAAAAAAAGGGGCCAAAAAATTAGCACAATTGTCCCAAAAAGGAAAACCGTGCAGCAGTCCCCCACCCCCACTGCCAGTTTTTCCGTTTTTTTTCCGCCCGCGTCCCACCACAAAACTTTGTGCTTGAAAATCTTGCTAGCCAATTGAAGGGGAGGGCCATCGCGGAAAAAACCGTTCCCCCCCGCCCCCGGGGGGGGGGACGGGGGCAAAACAGGCAAAACCCGGCCGCAAAAACCTGCCTTGCCGGGGAACCCCCCCTTTTTGTCACAAAACCGGTCTGTTTTTCGTCTGTTTTTGGTTTTTGCACTGTTTTTGTCCCGGTTTTCCCAGCAGCTTTTGGACTGTTTTTGGACTGTTTTTCAACCTCCAAAAACACACTCACTATAGGTGGGATTATTCTTCACTTATTTTTGCAAAAAACTAAAACCGTGCCAAAAACCATGCCAAAAACCGCCGGCTATGTTTTGAGCGGTTTACATTGACTCCAATGTTAATTTTCCATCTAGAAACCGGTCGGAAGATTGTGCATGTTCAATGTTTTGCGGTCCGCCAGCGGTCTGAAAAACCGCCCGGCGGAAAAACCATTCAGTGGGGACTGCAGGGCGGTTTTTCAATTGAAGTCTATGGGAGAGAGTTCGTTGCAGGTTTTCCGATGGTTCCTAAAACCGCAAACCGTCGGAAAAACCGTCCAAAAACCCTTGCCGTGGGGACATGCCCTTACTGATACATAAGCAAGGGCCACATTTACTGATACAAAGGCAAGCACCGCTGAAAAGGACAGAATTCTGGAAAAATGTGTGCCAAAATACTGGTGAATATGCATTTCACCCCATTCATTGTATGTGTTAGACAGTATTTAAGCACTTCAGCACTGTGTCAGACAAAAAAGGGCTGTGGCTTCACAAGGGGTGTGATTTAACATGTGACTCTGTGCACCTAAGAAAGTGCCAAAAATATTTGGGGGCCGTTGTTGGCACAAACTAAGCCAACTGAAAAATAGTGTAAAGTTAGAAGTGTGTGAACATGCAGTAGTTTTATCTAGCTTTGAATAATATAAAAAATAGACAGTGTTGTTAAACCTGCCTCCATGACTGTTCCTAAGGGGGGCTACTTAGTCCCTTCCTGACCAGACCTGTTTTTCTTTTTCTTAGTACATACTGGTTTGAACACTATAACGCATCCTCGCATTTTATTATTCCACACATTTTTTCGTGATACGTTCGACTTAATTTTTATATAATTTTTCCCTAGATTTTCTTTTTTATAATACACTTTCCCGTCATGGATATTTATAGATGTAGGTGATGTAACGTTTTAGGCTCTTCAGGGGCGGGGCTAAAAGTTGCAGTTTGAATGGTTACTGTTTAGTTTTAATACAATTTTCATTTTTGTGCTATTCTTTTATTTTACATTTTGTTCCTCACATAATGCCAGAAAAAGACCTTTTGGGAAATTTAACATAAGTTTTTTTTTTTTCTGATTTCCCCTGTAGCTTAGATATTGGCCCCTGTTACAGTGGAAACACAAAGGGAAACTATCCCCTATACTTGAAGCAGAGCTGATCCGGGTCTGATAAAACCGAGCAGCATCTGCAACTACCAACCTGGCACCAGGAAGCTAAGAGGTCTTCTGCATATTTGTATATACAGCAATCGAGAAGGCAGAGACGGTAATAAACCATCCCTGTCTTCTCAGTAGAGAGCCCGGCTAATGCTGACAGCTGAGTCTCCACTTGCACAGCTGCACCTCTTTGCTTTAGCTGTTGTGTCTTATCAGCAGGAAGGTGGGTGGCTAGAGCATGCACAGAGATGGTCAGTAACTTAGGAAAGCATCTGTGACAAGTAGGATAGATAACCTGCTATATCTTTAAAATTGAGCAAAATCAGAACAGAAATGTATTTAGGAAAAATGGTTTCTTACCTTTGCCTTCATGTTTTAAGCCAATCAGTGAGATGGGAGTACTAAAGTATTGACATAAAACTGACAGCCCAAGAAATAACAGTGACCTTGTGATCAGGTATAAGGGTCAGATGTGGCTGTCAACTACTGGAAGCCATGGGAAAGCTCATGGTGCCCCCAGAGGCACAGTTCAAAGCCAAAAACTTTGTTACACTTTTGTAACCAACTGCAAAATTTATAATTGCTCCTTTGTATCACTTATTATACTGGTGTCATTAAATGTGGCACATGAGATGATACCAGTCCCAGGTACCAGGGCAGGGTGTGACTGATACCTTAGCAGTGATTATAGCTACATGTGGGTTATTCTGTTAAAATCCGGGTTGATCCTCTGGTCTTCTAATGGGAAGAAGCAGCACTGGTATTGACTGTCCAATGCGGGTGTTATTACAACTCTTATATGATTTATTGTAGTCACAAAGTATTGAGGATAGTACAGAGTCCTGTAATCACAGCCAGACATCATCTGCTGGAGAAGAGTCGAGAGGCCCTCATTACAGATTGCTGGTACAGATATTGTCTAATGTGTATCAGAGCCTTAAAGAAGTTGCTTGACATCTTTGTGTTCAGCCCAGGAGATCTGGTGAGCAAAAGCGTGTAGATTTTTTCAGGACAGCTCTTGAGCCCAGCCCAGGGGATCAGGTGAGAAGAAGGTGTAAGTCTTAGAGTCCAGCCCAGGAAATTAGTAAGCAAAAGACTTTAGTTTTATTTTTTTTTTTTTTCAGAGCAGACTTTGAGTCTAGTCCAGGAGATCAGATGAACAAACGAGTGTAGCTTTTTTTCAGGGCAATCTTTTAGTCAAGCCAAGGAGATTAGTTAAGCAAAACGGTGTAGCTTTCTTAGGGCAACCTTTGAATCTGGCCCAAGAGATCAGGTGAGAAAAAGGGTATAGCTTTTTTTCAGGGTGGTCTTAGAGTCCAACCCACGAGATTGGGAGAGCAAAAGGTTATAGTTTATTTTCAGGGAAGCCTTTGAGTCTGGTCCAGGAGATCAGGTGAAGAAAAGGATGTAGCTTTTTTTCAGGGCAGTCTTTGAGTCCAACCCAGGAGATCAGGTGAGCAAATGGGTGTAGATTTTTTCAGGGTAGTTTTTAAGTCTAACCCAGGAGATCGGGTGAGCAAAAGGTTGTAGCTTTTTTCAGGGCAGTCTTTGAGTCCAACCCAGGAGATCGGGTGAGCAAAAGGTTGTAGCTTTTTTCAGGGCAGTCTTTAAGTCCAGTCCAGGAAACCAAATGAGCAAATAAGTGTAACTTTTTTTGGCAGCATTTGAGTCCAGCCCAGGAGATCAGGTGACCAAAAGAGTAAAGCTTCTTTTAGGACAGCCTTTGATTCCAGCCCAGAAGATTGTGTGACCAAAAGGGTAGAACATTTTTTTAGGGCAGCCTTTGAGTCCTCTCCCAGAAGATCGGGTGAGCACAAGGGTGTAGCTTTTTTTCATGGCAGCCTTTGATTCCAGCCCAGGAGATTGGGTGACCGAAAGATTAGAGATTTTTTCAAAGCAGTCTTTGAGACCACATCCCTTTGCTCCTGCCTTATAAGGGTCTCAACAGTAGGGAGGAAACAGGGGTGTGCACCGACTGAGAATGAAAGGGAGAACAATGGACAAAACACAGCAAAGGATCCTGGGATGTCTAGCTTTATAGGGAAAAGGGAAGCAGCTATCAAACAGGAAATGCTGCTGTGCGGCTGCAGAGAAGGAAGGCAGCATACAGCTAGGAAAACAGCACTGGGAGATGAACGAAAACTCAGGCAAAGCATTTGAGATTTTTTTTTTTCCTTTTGTTTTGGTTAAGAGAAATTGATGTCTACAAGAAATCCGTGAGCTTAGGGTGAATTGGCTTAAAAGAAAATAAAAATATACTGTGTATAAGAAGATGCTTCTGTTGAGTTGATGTAGATATATTATACACATACATTATTTAGAATTTAAAATGTAATATTCAAAATATATAATAATGTAAAATAATTAATATTTAGACAGAATATAATGTATTTTATTTTATATTGGGGCATTAGGGTTGTTGATATGTTAAGTTGAATAAGTATTGGATGAGATTTTCCCGGTAATTGCCTCCCTCGCTTCCTCTTTCTGGCGATGGTCGCTGATTTTCTGAAGCTTTTCTCTTCTTTAAACAATAATGATCTCGTGTCGCACCTTGGAGGCCGCTCCTGTGAAAATCTTTTATTAATGTCTGTCAATAAGCTGCTTGTATACATTCTGTGATTCGCACTGGAGGGGCCGGCGGGCCGGCACACTGTCATGTCTGAATCTATAAATAACCCTTATAGTCTGCAAGATTTGTAGACACCACAACCTGCTCTGCAAACCTCCTCCTGCAACTTTCCCACTTTAGAGACATTGAGGTTTAATAGGATCTCAGATGTTGAGGATTTGCCATCATTTATCAATCCTTCAATGGAAAAAAAAGTGTAAAACGGCAGAAAGAGCTGAAACCTATTTGGGTAAAAAAAAAGATGGCTGACCAAAAAATAGGAAACCATAAAATAAATGAGTATTTGTGAAATGTAATTGATAATCTACCCAAGGGCCCAGAGAGCCTGACAAGGCTTGGGTTTCGGGTCTCGCTCATGATCCATGGTCAGGACACTTAAGGGTTCTCTCCCCATAGATATTACTGGCGTTACTCTGAGCCCTGCACCTATTTCAGGAATGGACCTCTAGAAGTTTCAACTCAGAATGGAGAGCCAGTCACGCTTTGCACAATTCTCCTTTCTGTTCTATAGGAGTTCTGAGTACAAAGGAGCAGTGGGGTCTTCCAGGCTTTACTCATGATCTAACACTTGTAGAACGTTACACATTTCAGGTTCACAAGGCTGGTACAGCACAGGTGTGGGCACTAATGATGTCAGTACTTTAATTCTTTCCTTATCACAATTTTCTCCTATACACTTCAGGAGAAGCGTACTTCCCAACTTTCACACAGCCTGTCTGTCTTTCTCTTTCCAGCTACAATGATTCAAAAATCAACTCCTCTGGTGAGCCCCAAGAATCAGCTCCACTGGTGGGCCCCAAGAATCAGCTCCACTGGTGGGACCCAAGAATCATCTCCCTGGTTGGGCCCCAAGAATCAACTCCTTTGGTGGGCCCCAAGAATCATCTCCATTGGTGGGCTCCCAGAATCAACTCCACTGGTGGGCTCCAAGAATCAGCTCCACTGGTGGCCCCAAGAATCACTTCCACTGGTGGGCTCCAAGAATCAGCTCCACTGGTGGGCCCCAAGAAACCGCTCCCCTGGTGGGCCCCAAGACCCAACTTCACGGGTGGGCTCCAAGAATCAGCTCCCCTGGTGGGCCCCAAGAATCAACTTCACTGGTGGGCTCCAAGAATCAGCTCCACTGGTGGCCCCAAGAATCAACTCCACTGGTGGCCCCAAGAATCAACTCGACTGGTGGCCCCAAGAATCAACTCCACTGGTGGCCCCAAGAATAAACTCCACTGGTGGGCCCCAAGAATCAACTCCCTGGTGGGCCCCAAGAATCAACTCCCTGGTGGGCTCCAAGAATCAGCTGCACTAGTAGGACCCAAGAATCAACTTCCATTGTGGGCTCCAAGAATCAACCCATTGGTGTGCCCGAATCTTTAGCTCATGGGGGCCCCAAGAATCAATTCCAAGTTAAGAATCAGCCCCACTGGTGGCCCCAAAAATAAAATCCACGGGTGGCCCCAAGAATCAACTCCACGGGGGGCCCCCAAAGAATCAATCCACTGGGGGGCCCCCAAAAATAAATCCACTGGTGGGCCCCAAAAATCAATCCCTGGTGGGCCCCAAGAATAACTCCTGGTGGGTCCAAAAATCGCTGAAAATATAGGCCAAAAGAATTAATTCCATTGATGCACCCCAAGAAATAACCCCATTGGTAGGCCCGAATAATTAGCTACACTGGCGGGCCCCAAGATTCAATTCCATTAGTAGACATCAAGAATCAACTCCACTAGTAGGACCCAAGAATTAATTCCATTGGTGGGCCCAACAGAATAAAATTCCACTGATGGCCCCACCAGAAATAAATTCTACTGGTGGACCCCCAGAATGAGAGTCCACTGGTGGGCCCTATGCACCCTAGTCCGACATTGCTTTACAATCCCACTGATACTGGGTGCATTCCCCAGATGTCGTGGCCCGAACCTTCCTGTGGCCCTACCACCACCAGGAGTGCAGCACAAGTCACAACTTGTCACTTCTTCCTCGCTGTCTTCCTCTTTGTACCTCTGGCTGATGTTCCTCCACTATATATATATATATATATATATATAAAATATATATATATATATATATATATATATATATATTATATATATTTTTTTTATAGAATTATATATATATATATATATATATATATATATATATTTATATATATATATATATATATTATTATATTTTTGTTTTATATTATTTATATATATATACATTATCTGACACACCTCATATCTTTGTAGGTATTGTTTTCTATCTTTTCATGGGACAACACTGAGGATCTGACACTTGAATACAATGTAAAGTAGTCAGTGCCCGGCTTATATCACAGGGAAGAACTCACAGCATCAATGTCTATGGGGACAAAAGTGAGGACACCCCTAAGTGATCACAAAAGTGAGGACACCCTTAAGTGATACAATGTAAAGTAGTCAGTGTCCGGCTTGTATCACAGTGTAAATTTGGTGACTTCAATATAACTCAAGACAGCACCAATGTCTAAACCACTGGCAATAAAAGTGAGTACATCCATAAGAAACAACAAAAGTGAGTAGACCCCTAAGTGACAATGACTAATTCAGCCCAATTTGCCATTTTCCCACTATGTGTCATGTGAATCGTAGTATTACAACCACTGCCTTGTTAAAGAAAATGAGGGTAAAGGTGCTGGACCAAGCGTCTCCAGACCTAAACTCTATGGAGCATCTGTGGAGCCCCCTAAAATGGAAGGTAGAGGAGCTCAAGGTCTCTACCATCCACCAGCTCCGTGATGTCATCATGGAGGAGGGAGGAGGATTCCAGTGGCTGCAGCCTGTGAAGCTCTAGTGACCTCCAGGCCCAAGTGAGTTAAAGGGGTTGTCTCACTCCATGGATTCATCTTACGTCAGTCCTGTTTTCTTGGTTTCACTTTGAATTCAGGGGAGTGTTTACTGGCTTCCACTAGGCTGCAGTAGAAGCCAGGTCTGTAGCTATAGCAACCAGTGCTGGAAGCCTATCAGGAGAGATCAAACAGGTTGTAGCTTTTAGCGACCAGTGCTGGCAGCCTATCATGACAGATTTAACAGGTCTGTAGCTATAGTGACCAACGCTGGCAGCCTATCATGAGAGCAAACAGGTCTGTAGCTATAGCGACCTGAGGAGCTGATGCAGCCCATACAAGAGGGGATATCTAGGAATAGGTAGGGCAATGTTATGGAACAATATTGCAAAGTGACTTGTTTTTGCAAGATCTTTAACATAAAAAGCAGCGATCCCTGTAGTGAGACAACCCCTTTAAGGCGTGCTGAAAAATAATGGCGGCCACACAAAATATTGACACTTTGGGAATAATTTGTCCATTGTCACCTAGGGGTGTCCTCAATTTTGTTGTCACTTTGAGTTGTCCTCACTCTTGTTGTCACCTAGGGGTTTACTCACTTTTATGGCAAACGGTTTAGACATTGATGGCTGTAGGCTGAGTTATATTGCAGGCACCACATTCCCTCTGTGATACAAGCCGGGCACTGACTGCTTTACATTGTATCAAAGTGTCAGATCCTCAGTGTTGTTCAATGAAAAGATAGAAGACAATATTTACAAAAATATAAGGGGTGTACTGACTTCTGGGATACGTATTTTAGTGTGAGCGTTTTAAATTGTTTCGTCACGGGTCGATGTGTATCGGCAATTATCAATAAGATATCCCATTCGATAAA